>JACXGK010012152.1:0-14792 GCA_016801125.1 Novumbra hubbsi
CTCCTGTCCGGTCTGAACTGACAGTAGGTCTCCTGTAACACAAGTCTCAGAACATTTTAAAGATGGTTGAGGGAGGAATGTATCACAACACAAAGTGCTGCGTATGGGACTACGTAGCCGCAGCCCGGACAGAGTGCCCATGATGACCCCTGACCCCTGTCGGAATCACCTACAATGGGCACGCGAGCGTTGGGACTGGACATTGGAGCAGTGGAAGAAGGTCGCCTGGTCGGATGAGTCCCATTTTATTTTACATCACGTGGACGACGGTGTACGTCCGCGCCGTTTGCCTGAGGAAGTAATGGCACCGGGATGCACTGTGGAAAGACAACAAGCCGGTGTAGGGAGTGTCATACTCTGGGCAACGTTCTGCTGGGAAACTCTGGGTCCGGGCATTCATGTGGATGTCAATATGACAAGTGACACCTATCTGAACATAGTTGCAGACCAGGTACACCCCTTCATGTCAACGGTATTTCCTGATGGCAGTGGCTTCTTCCAGCAGGATAATTCGCTCTGCCACACTGCACACATTGTTCGGGAATGGTTTGAGGAACATGAGGAAGAGTTCATGGTCCTGATGGTGTTCCTGGGCGTGTGCTTAGATCATGTGCTGGGCTGCTGGCTGGGGTCTTCATGGACATCTTCAACCTGTCACTGTCCCAAGCGATTGTCCACTCAGGCTTTAAGACCACAACCATTGTGCCAGTGCCAAAGCTGTCGACTGCGTCAAGCCTAAATGACTTCCGACCTGTCGCACTCACCCCCACGATCATGAAGTGCTTCGAAAGACTGGTCTTGGCTCATTTTAAGGCCTGCCTCCCTCCAACTTTAGACCCACACCAGTATGCCTATCGCCCTAATAGGTCTACTGAGGATGCCATCTCCACTACTCTTCACTCTGCCCTGAACGACCTGGACAAAACCAACTCATATGTAAGGATGCTGTTCATTGACTTCAGCTCGGCGTTCAACACGGTCACCCCCTCTAGACTAGTTACCAAACTCCACGACCTTTGGATCAACCCCTCTCTCTGCAACTGGCCTCTGGACTTTCTTACCAACAGACCCCAGTCTGTCAACCTCCTCCACCCTGACCCTGAACACTGGTGTCCCACAGGGCTGTGTGCTTGACCCACTCCTGTACTCTCTTTTTATCCATGACTGCGTCCCTCTGCACATCTCCAACACCATCGTCAAGTTTGCGGACGACACTATGGTGGTTGGCCTGATCAGCAACAACGATGAGTCAGCCAACAGACAGGAGGTCAAGAACCTTGTGGCTTGGTGCGCAGATAACAACCTGGCCCTCAACACCAAGAAGACCAAAGAACCGATTGTAAATTACAGGAAGTCTAAAGGCTGCATCCATGCCCCAGTCCTCATTGATGGGACCATGGTGGAATGTGTGGCCAGCTTCAAATTCCTGGGTGTCCACATCTCAGAGGACCTCTCCTGGTCCTTCAACACCTTAAGCCTGGTAAAAAAGGCACAGCAGCGCCATGTTCCCCATTGAACATTTAGTGGAATAAGAACTAATGTGGCCTGATGGCTGGTCTCATCATATTGTATATTCAAATCATACCATTACGTTAAATAAACGTATATATATATATATATATATATACAGTGAGTTTACTGTTTTTTTAAATTGCTAACAAGCATCGATCAGTACTAAAGCCACTTTTTCAAAACTCTTCACACAGTCAGTAAAACAGAAGTGTATGTGGACCAAACTGTGAATAATTTTTCATTGCTTTCACACAAAATGCATTCAATTACCACGTTCTGTAAAATCCATGAACTCTTTTATCATTAATACTCCACCGCCTGCAAAACTAGATATTTGCTGCATATGTTTTTTCAAACGCTTACACAGTATTCCCAAAACTGTTCAAAACACATTAAAAACCGAATGACGGCAACCGTTGGGCATTCATGCAGTATTCAGATTAAATTATAGAAAATGATACCAAGATATATAAATATTTCAAAAGAAGATTTTGATTCTGTTCAATAACCAAAATAGTGTATATACACTTCTACGCATAATGTAAAGTACTGTAAAACTGGAGAGAGTAATGGAGATGGAAGCCAGGCAAACTGCACATAAGTAAAATCTTTACAAATTGGTTGGTTGTGTTTTGTTATGTTCAGAAACACCATCAGTTGTTTACATATCTTCTGGTATTGTGGTGAGAACTTTCTGTTGGAGAGCAAATCTCTGTGACCAATTTGGTTACAACTGTGTAAACCAGTTTCTGATTAGTAGCATGTATTTTAACATTTTATTAGCATTATTAGCTGAGAATGTACCAAGATTCAAGCAGGACTAAAGAATTGTAATGCCAAAGTGATACTCAAAGTACTTAGTAGTAAACTATAAAAAACATTTACGAAAACATTAATTCTGCAACTGTGTTGCTTTATTCCCAAACATAATCCCAGACCTTTACCACTTAGTAGGTTTAGTTATTTAGTACTTGTAGGGGTTGTCAGTGTCATGTCCTGGCTGGGAGTCCCTAGCCTACTCTATGCTTTGGGGCTCGCAGTCAGGGCATTTCAGTTAGAGAGGCCTCTAGCCCTCTCTATGCCGCTGTGGGCTCCCCAGTCAGAGCAGCTGTGTTCAGTTGACTCTGATTGGGGAGCCTACTTAGGCTAGGCATCAGCCACACAATAGGTGTGGTTGATTGCTTGTGTCTCACAACGCTCACGGTTTGTCTCTGTTTAAGTCCAATATTCAGTGAATACTCTACATGTTATTTGTACATCATTTTATGTTTGTTTCATACCTTTCATTTTACGTTTACAGTTCGTGTCGTGTTATCTGTTCAAAGGATTAAATCCACTTTTCTTTACAAAATGTCTGCGTTTGGTTCCACTCCACACCGCAACCGTGACAGTCAGTAAATCACTACTGTCTTCACTCTATGTAAATAGGTTTTGCATAGCTGTCATGCCTCACTGCTCCACACACTTAAAGACTCCAGTGTTGATCAGTGACTGTTCAGTCCTTTCAGAGACACTGACACACAACACACTGATGATGATGTCACTGATTCTACTGCTGGGGACCCTGGGACTCCTTGTTCAGGGTAAGAGACACTTTGAACTACTTTCATTCATGATTGGAATATTGTTTCCTTAAACACATTGTAAATTATTATATACATTTGAATTATATACGTTTGCATTTGCACATCAGATGATTGGTAGATATTAAATAATTTGATAACCAAATTAAAAAAATGTTAATACCTATTTTTCAGAGTCTTCAGCGGATACAATCCTGACCCAATCTCCTAAATCTCGGTCTGTTAGTCCAGGAGAGACGGTGTCCATCAGCTGTACAACCAGTTCAAGTGTTAGTTCTTATCTCAGCTGGTACCTGCAAAAACCTGGTGAAGCTCCTAAACTTCTAGTTTATTATGCTACATCCCGTCAGTCAGGGATTCCAGGTCGTTTCAGTGGGAGTGGATCTGGTTCTCAATACACTCTGACCATCAGTGGAATCCAGGCTGAAGATGCAGGAGATTATTACTGTCAGCAGGGTGCCAGCATCCCGTTCACACAGTGTTAAAGCGTCGTACAAAAACCTCCCTCGGATAAAGAGAAACTGCTATGAATTCTCAGCTACATAGCTAAAAGAAAACTTAACAAATGCATTGGAATACAACACATTAATGTAACTAAACTTTACAATTTTTCATTTAATTTACATTCCATTAATTTCCTGAGGTCCGGTAGGGTGGTGGATATTGGACCGGCGTTGCCCGAGAGGAGGTTGTTTATTCCATATTCAGTTTCTTAGTTATTAACTTGAACATTTAGAGAAGAAACAACTAGACATTTAGATGATGTCCCTTATTCATCTTCCCAAGCTATTTATTTAAATTTCCCTTTTCAACCGTTTCTATATCCATCCAACCCTGACAGAGTGTCCGACGGTTAGTTCTTTATTCACATGTAATAGATGTTCTCATCCAAAACAGCTATTGGTAGTAAATGCATAGAGCTGGAATTGAAATACCAGTAAAAAAATTTCCCACAACATGGCATCGCAAGCTCTGTGTTCTAATGACTAAGCTAAAGAGGACCCAGCACCCTTTTAAAATAATTATTATGCAGTACTTGTCACCAAAATGGTCACAAAAATGTTTGATCATGTAGGATCTACATTTGAACCATATTCTCACAGCAATATAATCCTGTGAGAAAAGGATTGGAACCGTCCACAGTGTGTTTAAAAATTGGTGATAAAGATGTATGCTGGCAAACGTAGAGCTGTGATACTCTGTCTAAAAATATATATTTTCATTCTTATACTTGATGATAAAGCATTATCCTATCACTAACTTTTTAACTATTACACTAAACCTTCTAACCTTGACCTAAACCTTAGCAAGGTCTGATTCACATGATGGTCCTGTCCTGTAGGTTATTATGTATAAGTGTGTCTGCTAAACAGTGTTGTAGTTGAGTCACTAAGTCTCAAGGCTCAGTTGAGTCACATGGGGGCACCACATTAAGTTACTGCCGCATTCCAAAATGGATTAAATTCATTTTTTCCCTCAGAATTCTACACACAATACCCCATAACGACAAGTGAAAAGAGTTTGTTTAATATTTTTCATAGATTTGCTAAAATTAAGACATGTACGTAAGTATTCTCAGCTTTTGCTAAATACTTTGTTGAAGAACCTCTGGCAGTAATTACAGCCTCAAGTCTTTTTGAGTATGATGCTACAAGCTCATATATAGAGAGATATGTTTTATTTTCCTCATTAAATAGTGACAGGTAAAATTATCAGCGGCCAATATTAAAACATAACGATGGGTGGGCAGGGAATTTATATAAATCATAACACACATCTGCATTTCCTGTGGTGCAGTGACTTCTGTAACCCTAATAAAGTATTTGAGTTAAGATCCTACAGTTGATTACACTGCTAATGATATTTGATTTGAGTTCCCAATATGAATATTATTCCGGCTTCTCAACTCATGTTCATTTCTCTAATGAGACTCACGGCTGAGACGTTGTGACCTGTGAGGGTGAAACTCTGATTTGCATGATCAGGATGACTGCAACTCTCCCATAGTAGATCAGCACCAGATGTTTATCTGTCCCATGAGACTTCTAGTGGGTTTAGATCATAAGGCTTCAGTATGAGTTTATCATTAAAACCAGTGTGGGTTAATTTTTTTTTTTTATGGTGAATAAAGACAACATAAACTCTGCCAACAAAACATATACTACTCTTTTATTATGGAAATGTAGGGTTGTTTATAGACAATGTGTTGCATTGGCTAAAATGCAAGGGGGACACCAGATACAATCTTGCATGGGGCACCATATTGATCAAGGCGGCCCTGCTGCTCATAAACATTACAGGGAATAAAAAAAGATAGATTAAACTGCCCAGTAAGGAATCATTAGTGGGTTTTTACTAATGCCCCCTACTGGTTCACTCTGGAACTTCAGTAGATTGGACACTTGTTCCCCATTGAACATTCAGTGGAATAAGAACTAATGTGGCCTGTTGGCTGGTCTCATCATATTGTACATTCAAATCATACCATTACGTTAAATAAACGTGTATATATATATATACAGTGAGTTTATTGTTTTTTTCAATTGTTAACAAGCATCAATCAATACTCTGTCAAAACTCTTCACACAGTCAGAAAAACAGAAGTGTATGTGGACCAAACTGTGTATGTGGACCAAAATAATTTTTCATTGCTTTCACACAAAATGCATTCAATGATCACGTTCTGTAAAATCCATGAACTCTTTTATCATTCATACTCCACCACCTGAAAAACTATATATTTGCTGCATATGTTTTTTCGACTGCTTACAAAGTATTCCAAAACTGTTCAAAACACATTAAAAACAGAATGATGGCAACCGTTTGGGCATTTCTGCAGTACTCAGATAAATAAATATCGCAAAAGAAGATGCCTATTCAAAGAACAAAATAGGGTATAAACACTTCTATGCATAATGTAAAGTACTGTAAAACTGGATTTACTGTTTTTTTAGAGAGTAATGGAGATGGAAGCCAGGCAAACTGCACATACGTAAAATCTTTACAAATTGGTCGGTGGTGTTTTGGCGGCACAGGGAGGACCAACAGTATATTAGACATGTGATTTGGAACAACAGTGTTTATATTAGTACTGATCATCAGGGCTGTTATGGTCATGTAATGTACTGTAGAGTACCTGGCTGACCATCGGTGGTATGGATTAACCACAGTCTAATGGCCTTAGGGTTAGTTGAGAGAATAAGAGGTCTAGACAGACATCAGTCAGGAATTAGTGATGGTCTGGTTTTTTGTTATAAGATGTCTGGCCCTCTGTGTTCTAACAATTTGACCAGGAAATGTATTGATGTTTCTAAAATGATTATACACAGGTTATTTACTCAGCTGTGTCATTCATTGTTCATCTGTTTTTGTACACATGAAGATGGTAGGTGGTTTTTCATTATAAACTATAAACTTTGGTTAGTGTGTTCCTGAATTGTTAACATGTATAGTCGTCATCATTGTTGGTTAACCAGTGTGGCAGCTTGTATTTGAACTAATAGGCCATTATGTGCAAAAATTGTTCCTAGATTCAGCATAACTAATGAGTCCCAAAGTGATATAGTCTTCTGCATAATAACTTTGAGACACAATCATTGGCACATTTTATGAAAACATTATTACAGTGCTGCATTAGTCCCAAACATGATCCCACCTTTACCTTTACCACTAAGTAGGTTTAGTTATTTAGTACATGTAGGGGTTGTCAGGTAATCACTACTGTCTTCACTCTATGTAAATATGTTTTGCATAGCTGTCATGCCTCACTGCTCCACACACTTAAAGACTCCAGTGTTGATCAGTGACTGTTCAGTCCTTTCAGAGACACTGACACACAACACACTGATGATGATGTCACTGATTCTACTGCTGGGGACCCTGGGACTCCTTGTTCAGGGTAAGAGACACTTTGAACTACTTTCATTCATTCATGATGGATTTTATTTAATCAGACATATTGTAATGAAAAATGATATTTATAAAAAAATTTACAATTTTCTACATATACATTATGTTTTTTCAGAGTCTTCAGCGGATATAATCCTAACCCAATCTCCAAAATCTAAGTCTGTTAGTCCAGGAGAGACTGTGTCCATCAGCTGTACAACCAGTTCAAGTGTTAGTACTTATCTCCACTGGTACCTGCAAACACCTGGAGAAGCTCCTAAACTTCTAGTTTATTCTGCTACATCCCGTTGGTCAGGGATTCCAGGTCGTTTCAGTGGGAGTGGATCTGGTTCTCAATTCACTCTGACCATCAGTGGAATCCAGGCTGAAGATGCAGGAGATTATTACTGTCAGCAGGGTAACAGCTATCCGTTCACACAGTTTTAAAGCACCGTACAAAAACCTCCCTCAGATAAAGAGGAACTGCTATGAATCAATAGAAACAAAGTGTCAGGTTTCGGCCCTGACAGCTCTGGTCCCAGCGCCCCCTCTAGCGGCCTTGGGTCACATCTACATGCACCAGTCACCAAGCACCTCAGTCACCAACCAAGCACACCTGTTCCCTATCACTCTCATCAGCACCCCTACATAGGCTCCTGAGTGCCACCACCACACTGCCAGTACAAACAACGTATGACGCTACCCACCGTGTTTTTTGGCTCCTGCCTTTGGCAACATATTTCCTCTCACCAAAACCTTTGTCTCTGCTCGTCTTATCCAAGCATTCTACACCGCTCATTTTCATCTGAGCTTACATTTATCTCACATTCAATTATCCACTCGCTACATCCAAGCTCCACTAATCCTTGCTCGCCCCTTCCCAGTCCCTACCCATCACCACACACCATCTCGTTGAGCATTTGGGTTCCTACCATCCACTTTGAATCTTTCATCATGGATTTTGTTTAATCAGACATATTTATAACCAAATTTTCCATTTTCTACATTTTTTTCAGAGGCTTCAGCGGATATAATCCTGACCCAATCTCTTAAATCTCGGTCTGTCAGTCCAGTAGAGTCTGTGTCCATCAGCTGTACAACCAATTCATATGTTGGTGGTGCTCTCAACTGGTACCTGCAAAAACCTGGAGACGCTCCTAAACTTCTAGTTTATTCTGCTACAAACCGTCAGTCAGGGATTCCAGGTCGTTTCAGTGGGAGTGGATCTGGTTCTCAATTCACTCTGACCATCAGTGGAATCCAGGCTGAAGATGCAGGAGATTATTACCGTCAGCAGGGTTACAGCACTCCGTTACACCACTCTGGCGGAACTGCCGTTCATCGTAGAGGTGGATGCTTCCGAGGTCGGTGTGGGGGCCGTGCTCTCGCAGCGCTCGGGAGTTCCGCCTAAGCTCCGCCCCTGTGCCTTCCTCTCAAAGATGCTCAGTGCGGTGGAGCAAAACTACGATGTGGGGGAATCGCAAGCTGCTCGCGGTGGTTAAAGCCCTGTCGTCCTGGAGGCATTGGCTCAAGGGGGCCAAATACCCTTTTCTCGCTCTGACTGACCACCGTAACCTGGAATACATCCGCTGAGCGAGGAGTCTGAATTCTCGTCAAGCCAGGTGGGCCCTGTTTTTTACCAGGTTTAACTTCACCTTGTCGTATGTTCCAGGTTCTAAAAACATCAAGGCGGATGCCCTGTCCCGCATCTCGGATCCAGAGGGGAGGCCCGTAGACACCTCCCCCATCCTCCCTAGTGCTCACATCCTGGCTCCGGTATTGTGGGAGGTGGACAAAGACTTTCGTAACGCCCTCTGGGCGGAGCCTGCCCCTCCTCACTGTCCGGAGGGTCTTATGAACGTCCCGGAGGAGGTGAGGGACAGGCTCCTATTTTGGGCCCACACATCTCCCTCCTCTGGACATCCGGGTGTGGGGCGGACCATAACGGCAGTGAAGGGTAAATACTGGTGGCATTCTTTGGCTAGAGACGTCAGGGTTTACGTCTCCTCCTGCTCGGTGTGTGCCCAGAGTAAGACTCCCAGACACCTGCCCTCAGGTAAGCTACTTCCTCTGCCTATTCCACAACAGCCATGGTCGCACCTGAGCATTGATTTTCTTACTGATTTGCCTCTTTCCCAGTGTTTCACCACCATCCTGGTCATTGTGGATAGGTTTTCGAAGGCCTGTCGTTTCATCCCCTTGCCTGGCATCCCAACGGCCCTGCAGACCGCGGAGGCGATATTCTCTCACGTCTTCCGGCACTATGGGGTCCCGGAGGATATTGTGTCTGATCGGGGCCCCCAGTTCACGTCCAGGGTCTGAAGAGCGTTCATGTGGAAGTTGGGGGACGCGGTCAGCCTCACCTCCGGGTTCCATCCTAAGTCCAATGGCCAGGCTGAAAGGGTTAACCAGGAGGTGGGCAGGTTGCTCATTCTACCTCCAGTGAGAGGCCTTTGTTTTGCTACGAGAGTACAGTATTACACCTAACATCTTTGTGAGCTCAAACCGGCAGTTTGGTCCCGTTCTTTCATTCACTCTGACATCACAATCACCACCTGTAAAATACTATTACCACTACTATAATACTATTATTACTTATGACTACTATAATACTATTATTACTACAACAATAATACTATTATTACTACTACTATAATACTATTATTACTTATGACTACTATAATACTTTTATTACTACAACAATAATACTATTATTACTACTACTATAATACTATTATTACTTATGACTACTATAATACTGTTATTACTTACTACTATAATACAATTATTACTACTACCATAATACTATTATTACTTATGACTACTATTTATTTTTTAAGCTACTCCTTAGCTATTCCCTAGTGGACACAAAATGGTTGAATGAAGTATTACATTTTCCTGGTAATATCAGTAAAAACAAATCATGTTATGAAACTTTTAATTGAAATCCAATATCATAATGTTTTTTTGCTGTTGACTACACATTCATTTTCCTAGTTAATAACTTGACCATTTAGAGAAGTAAACAAATTGACATTTAGATTATGTCTGTACAAATGATGTGTCCTTATTCATCCTCCCATGCTATTTATTATACTTTATTTTTTCAACCTTTCTGAACCCATCCAACCCTGACAGAGTGACTGAAGGTTAAACTACATTCACATTTAACAGACATTCTCAGTTTTTGGCAGTAAATACATACAGCTTGAATTGAAATACGAGTTAAAATGTAACCTACAACATTGGCATAGCAAGCACTGTGCTCTTACGACAGAGTTACAGAGGACCACCAATTTAAATGAATTATTATACAATACCTGTAAGTCACAAATAAGTGTACCTGTTATGTAGGATCTAAATTTGACCAGTATTGTCACAGCAATATAATCCTGCCAGAAAAGGACTTTAACTGTCCACCGTGTATATTAATCCATGGTCAGGCGTACATAGAGCTCGTATGCTTTGTCTAAACATTATATTTTCATCCTTATAGTTGTTTTACTGTAACCCTGAACCTTCTAGCCCTGACCTAAACCTTAACAAGGTCTAATACCCATGATGGTCCAGTCCTGTAAGTTATTATGGATAAGTGTGTCTGCTAAACAGTGTTGTAGTTGAGTCACTAAGTCTCAAGACCCAGTTGAGTCACATGTTACTAGCTGTGTCTGAAGTCACATCCCCATTTGTCACAAACACAATGGCAGAAGACTAGTCACTGGGGCTGAGAAAACTAAATGAATACCGTAATGCTATATGCTAAGTCAGGTAATTATCAGGACTCCGGTTGTGGACCCAGTAGCAAGACGGGGAAATCTGAGGACTGTTCAGACTTTCAATAATGAATCAGCAGGCAGTGAGTGGGAGTAACATGCAGTGTCCAGTGCACAGTGTGGCTCCAGTGGACAGATGTCAGGCTAGGTTGAAGGTCGGACAGGTAGTGGTCGGTACGCGGTGGGACTCGGTTGGGGAACAGGCAGACTGAATCGATGGTCAGGACAAGGGTTCGGAGCACCGGAAGACGTAACGGAGATAAGAAACGGGAACTCAAGGGAAGGCTGTGTGATGAGGAGTGATGACTGGATAACACATACAAGACAGACTGGCAACACACAGAGAACAGGGGTTAAATACACAGAGGGCCAATGGGGAACCGGGAACACCTGTGACGAGACAGGAGCAAGACAACAGGTGACACCCATCAGAGCGTGACATTAATATTCTGTGAATAGATTTGGAGTCTCCTTTGATCTTCCATGTTTAGAGAAACCAAATATTGACCACATGTCCATAATAAAACATACTTTACCTTGATGGATTATATTGTTTGAAAGTGTTTTTGCACAATTAAACAATTTTCCACATTTGAATCCTTTCAATAATATGTAACATGAAGTAAAATAACTCACATTAAGTTCTAAGAAGAAAAATACAGTCAGGGTAGAGATCTTTTGGTTTGCTTAATGAGAATTTGAAAGAAGTTTGATATAATAGTTATTGAAAGTAAGTACATTTATTATATGTGACCTTGATATGTGAGTCATAACGATGTCCCCATGACTAAAGACCCTCTCAGTGGGTAAACAGGATGTTGGCATGAACAGGAAATCTCTGACCACTAGAAACTTGGAAGGTAATTATTGTTGGTATTTATATATGTTTAACATTGTGCAAAGCAACACTTCCTTCACCATATACAGTAACTTCTGAAAGTACCACAAATACAACTTTCTTTTCGACATAACTTCTGCTGTATTTTCATCGTTTGACGCTGATCTGTTGCTATAGTGTTTTTGCACAGTTGCGCCTCATATGATAGCTAACCTTGTCAAAAGCACCTGCAAGCAAACTCTAACCTTTAACCTTGTCCTGTGACAACGTCTCATGAGCTCATGCAGTAAACCAATGAGTCATCTATGGAGATGTTAGAAAAGGTAACATCTAATAACACATTAACAATATAACCAGATGATGCTGCACTCTTGCTTGACCCTCCGGTCCCTGAGGGAGAGAGAAGAACTTTTATGATCTTAAACAAATATATATTTATATATAGAGATATATTTGTAATTTTCCTCTTTAAATTGTGACAGGTCAAGTTATCAGCAGGTATTATTAAAACATAACGATGGGTGGGCAGGGAATTTATGTAAATCAAAAAACACATCTGTATTTCCTGTGCTGCAGTGACTTCTGTAACCATAATAGAGTATTTAAGTTAAGATCCTACAGTTGATTACACTTAAAAGACAGAGGATTTGATGCTGAGACGTTGTGACCTGTGAGGGTGAAACTCTGATTTGCATGAGCAGGATGACTGCAACTCTCCCATAGTAGATCAGCACCAGATGTTCATCTGTCCCATGAGACGTCTAGTGGGTTTAGAGCATAAGGCTTCAGTGTTGTTATATCATGACAACCAGTGTGGGTTTAACTTTAGTAGCTAATGGTGAATGAAGACATCATAGACTCTGCCAACAAAATATATCCTACACTTTTATTATGTTATTGTAGGGTTGTTTATAGACAATGTGTTGTGTTTTCTATATCAGAAGTTAATATGCAGAATCAAAGACTTAATAAAATACTGCCAACATGCCACTTTGGTTCCTCAACCAAAAGTCCTAAACAGTAGTAAACAGTAACCTGCTCATCAGGGCCGACCTGTGACATAGGTGGAATAGGCCAATGCTAGGGGCGCCGTTCATCTATGGGGGTGCCAAACAAGCTGTGTGAAATTGCCTGAATTGCAAGGGGGGCACCAGATACAATCTTGCCTGGGGCACCATATTGGTCAGGGCGGCCCTGCTGCTAATAAACATTACAGAGAATAATAAAAGATAGATTGAACTGCCCAGTAAGGAATCATTAATGGTTTACAACTGATGTCCCCTACTAGTTCACTCTGGAACTTCAGTAGATTGGACACATGTTCCCCATTGAACATTCTTTTCAATTGTTAACAAGCATCGATCAATACTGAAGCCACTTTTTCAAAACTCTTCACACAGTCAGTAAAACATAAATGTATGTGGGCCAAACTGTGAATAATTTTCCATTGCTTTCAGACAAAATGCATTCAATGACCACGTTCTGTAAAATCCATGAACTCTTTTATCATTCATACTCCACCACCTGCAAAAACTATATATTTGCTGCATATGTTTTTTCAAACCTTAACAATATTCCCAAAACTGTTCAAAACACATTAAGAACAGAATGATGGCAACCGTTGTGCTTTTCTGCAGTGTTCATATTAAATTATAGAAAATGTTACCAAGATATATAAATATTCCAAAAGATGTCTGTTCAATAACAAAAAAAGGGTATATACACTTCTACGCATAATGTAAAGTACTGTAAAACTGGATTTACTGATTTTTTTTAGAGTAATTGAGATGGAAGCCAGGCAAACTGCACATACGTAAAATCATTACAAATTGGTCGGTGGTGTTTTGGCGGCACAGTGAGGATCAACAGTATATTAGACAGGTGGTCAATATGATTTGAAACAACAGTGTTTATATTAGTACTGATCATCAGGGCTGTTATGGTCATGTAATGTACTGTAGACTACCTGGCTGACCATCGGTGGTCTGGACTGACCACTACTGGCCTCAGGGTTAGTTGGGAGAATAAAAGGGTCTAGACAGTCATCAGTCTAGAATAAGGGATGGTCTGGTCTTTTGTAATAAGATGTCTGGTCCTCTGTGAACTAACAAGTGGACAAGGAAATGTTTTGACGTTTGTTTATTGTCAAATTATTAGAAACTTTGAACTTTGGATTTTCACTCTGTGAAGTGTGTTTGGTTGATTCACTTGATAACATATATGAGTCTATCATCAAATGGATGTGATTTAATTTGGTCCTGTCATTATGTCCCCTGTTTCTGTAGTGTTGGCATAATTGTGACCCAATTTTTCACTGAACTCATCAGAATGTAGCAAAACAGACGATATAAGACATTTGTTGGAATGCATGAATAGTAAATTAACAAAAAGTTGACACAACACATACAGAGTAACCAAGTGATGATCAATACATCTCCCATACATCCTGTCCTACCATGTGATGCCTGATATTAATGGGCCACACATCTGCTGTGGTCGCCTCGTAATGCTGACTGTCATTGGTTTTGTGAATACTCCTTTTCTAATGGTGACTATGCCTGCTGATGTGTTTTGTACATGTGACTGTCATTGGTTTTATGGCTAGGAACAGGCCATCTGGGGTTTGTCATGGGATAGAATGGCTAATAACTTTAACCCTCTACTATGTGCTTTTGGCATTGATTGTTGTGTTGGCTTTGTAATAACTGGAGACTGCCAGGAGATTGACAGGAGAACATGTGAGAACATGTAAGACTGTGGAAGGTTAACATCGATGGACACTCCCCTGACTTGTTCACATGTTTAGTGGTCATCAGTGTTGGTTAACCAGTTCCAGTGTAGCAGCTTATATTTTACATAATGTAAGGGAACCGGATGAACGGAGAGATGGTTGGATCCAAACGCGCGACATGAGGGAGGTTTTCAGATGTGATGAGCAGGTATAGGGGAGCGTGGATGAAACAAGCTGTACTGATGGGAGCAGGCTTGGATGTAACGACTGGGGAATAATGCTCAGGTGAAATGAGCAGATTATATATAGGGAAAGGCTGGAAAGCCAAAATGACTGCGAAATAATGCACGAGACAAAAACTCAGAGACGAACTGGCAACCAGGGAGTGAGGAACGGGAACTTATATAGGGGTGCTGATCAGTGATGAGGAGCAGGTGTGCGTAGTTGGCCATGCGCTTGATGACTGA
>JACXGK010012154.1:0-14787 GCA_016801125.1 Novumbra hubbsi
GGGGGGGGGGGGGTACACAACTTGGTGAGCTACCATGTTTTACCTCAAGTTACCAAAAGTTGGAGGCATTGGTTTGTGCTTTATCAGGCAAGATGTTTCTGCGCACTTCAGTTAAATAAAGCTAACTATAAGCTGGCCACCCGGTTTGGAGGCTAACTGATCCATTTGTAACCGCAGTAGTTCTGCTGGTGAGGTAATCCACACTTACCTCCTGAAGAGTGTTCCAGATCGGTCCGACTATTTTCTTCATTATGTTGAGCATCGTTCGGTCATCCACAATATCCCTTTATCTATCAACTCATTTGCGTTTGGTGAGCTCATCAATGCTTTTTATTCTTTTTATAATGTTCCAAAAGGCTCGTTTTTGTGAGCCTAAGCATTCCTGATAAACTTCTTAGATTTGTCATGTCATCTCATAATGGCTTTCTTGACTTTCAGTGAGAACTCTCTGGTCCTCATGTTGACAGACACCAATAACAGATGCTTACGGCAAAGACAAAAGGCATGACATTGACAGCTCTCTCATGCTAGCACACACTGTGACACAACACACTTGACTAACATAAAAAACGCCCGTCAAGCCAATTGTCTTAAATCTTTTGGTTTCCTGAAATGAAGGGCTATTAATAAAAAATATAAATGTGTTATCAAATAGTAAAATAGTATACACACAAATAGCCTCGAATGAAAGCTGAAAATATCTTCTTTATTGTCAGTTTTATTTCGAATCCATGGCATATAGAGCCCAAATAATAAAAAAGGATTGGCCTTCACAGTAATGGAGGGCACATCCAGTGGGAGAAAGGACTCTGGTCCTTTTTGATAACTTAGTTTCCCCAGAAGACATGTGTGCTAGTGGAGAACACACACACAAACAGGACATCATTATTTTTGCAGTGGTATTGCTGTAAATTAGAGCAGTGAATTATGCAGAGTGGTTGTCTTCCTGTTTCTGTGCTCTCATTATGAGAGTAATTATAGCTTTGGGTGAAGGTGATAGGGGGAGGAATACCAGGGTGTGAATGGAGGAGAGGAAAGGAAATTGGGAGGGATAAACAAACTGAAGGAGGGATGTATTAGTTGGAGCCCAGAGTCTCCCCATCTGAATTATCAGGATGTGATGTTAATGACGTGTGGCTGAGATGGAGATGAGGTGGAGATGAGGAATGGATGCAGTCAGCAGAAGTAAAATTAGGTTAGGTTATAAGGCAAACAGAGACAGAATGTTCCTGACATCCAGTGTCTATGTAGTTTACTCTTCAAACAGAGACAGAATGTTCCTGACATCCAGTGTCTATGTAGTTTACTCTTCAAACAGAGACAGAATGTTCCTGACATCCAGTGTCTATGTAGTTTACTCTTCAAACAGAGACAGAATGTTCCTGACATCCAGTGTCTATGTAGTTTACTTTGCCGAGACAGAATGTTCCTGACATCCAGTGTCTATGTAGTTTACTCTTTAAACAAATAGTTCCGGCTGGGTTTACGCTGGGAGCACTGGGTTTACACAGGGAACACTGGGTTTACGCTGGGAACACTGGCTTTGCACTGGGAACATCTGGGTTTACGTTGGGAGCACTGGGTTTATGCTGGGTACACTGTGTGTGGGGAGTTACCCTCTCAGTTACTGAGGTGTGAGAAGAAACAGTGAAACAGCCCCCTGACTGATCGACCCAGCAGAACTATGAATCATCATTATCACCCTGTGTGTGGAAGTTCATTCTCCCTGAGGCTGCTCGGTCTCTGACCCAGTTCCACCGCTTGCTAGCTGAGGACAGTATTAGCTGCAGTAAAGAATTACTTGAGGTTCAATATAAAGCGACTAGAGCCATATATCGTGTTTATTAGTAGTGTGCTATGCAGGGAATTGGGACACAGGCCCAATCTGTCTCTGGAGACTAGAAGCAGACGAGTGTGGTCATACTTCATACATACTTCACATGTTAACGGGCCTCTGGACGAAACACACACACAGATGAATGGGCCTCCATGGACTTTTCTGTTAAGTGGGCTATGGATCATCTGAGGGGAAATGAGGATGTGTGACGAGAGAGTTTGGATGAAATCATTTGTTGTAACGATTCTGTAAGCAGATCCGTGTACAGAGCCGGTGCCAGGATCAGGCTGGTGTTGGGTTTCCGTAGCGAAGGGACGTTTTTTTCTTTTTTACGAGACCTTTCTGTGAACAAGCTTTTGTTCATTTTTATTGGTCGGTACTAGTAGAAAACTGTAGTTAAATTGTAAAAATATATATATATATTGTGTTTGACACAATGTTGTTATGTGACTGACAATCATGCTAAACTGCTGCACTTCAAATGTAAGCTGCTTTCGTTCGCCCAGAACACTTCCATCATCCGAAAACATCTCAACCCAGAAAAAGCATACACATGTCTGAAACTGGGCCCCCTGTCTCACAAAGAGTAGCCAATGTACCTCATGTCCAGGTGTGTAAAACTGGGCCCCCTGTCTCACAAAGAGTAGCCAATGTATCGGCCGCTGTTATGCTAAAAATGAGCATGGCCATTCCGCAGTATTCTTGATTGGCGCCTCTGTGAAATGAATTATCTATATTTTATTTGGCCACGATGTGGTACGGAAGAGGAGAACATGGTCCCAAAGCTTAACCTTGGCGCCAGGCCTGTCCATCTGTTGTGTGATCTACGTCTGTGTCCACATGTGGGGACCAGATGTCCCTACAAAGAGAGTCAATACCGACAAAATCTCTCCGGGAGGGATATCAGGTCAGACCCAAGTAGAAAAACTGGCACCTCTGACTTGGATGTTAAAAATTGTGCTGTGGCGTTAGAATTGAGGTGACTGTTTGGTTCAGGCATTATGGGTTAGGTGTTAGAACTGGGATATCTTTAGGCATGAAGGTCAGGTTGTTGAGGTTAGGTTGAGGGTTAGAGGATTGGGAACATGGCGCTCTGGGTTTGCTGTCCCCTGAAAAATAGTAAAACCAATGTGTGTGTGTGTGTGCGTGTTTGCGTGTGTGCGTGTGTGTGTGTGTGAAAGTACCGTGGCCATGTCATTTCGGCAATTCTACAGTGAATATATGCGTGTACATTTTCAGCTCCTCAAACACTCTTATCAACACAGCACGCCTCCTTCTCCTCTGCGTGCCCACAGAGATCAGCAGTGTGAGCCCCACTCTCCCTCTCCGTCTCAAGCCCTCCCCCACTCTCCCTCTCCGTCTCAAGCCCTCCCCCACTCTCTAACTCCCTCTCTCTGTCCGTCTTCCTTGCTCTAATTTTTAGGGTGCTGTGATAACATGACACATGGTGCTGTGATAATCCAGCCGTATGAATCTGATCTCATCTCCCCTCCCCCACTTCAGGGTGCTGTGATAACATGACACATGGTGCTGTGATAATCCAGCCGTATGAATCTGATCTCATCTCCCCTCCCCCACTTCAGGGTGCTGTGATAACATGACACATGGTGCTGTGATAATCCAGCCGTATTAATCTGATCTCATCTCCCCTCCCCCACTTCAGGGTGCTGTGATAACTCCAGCTATGGACCACAGTATCTCCATGCAGCCCTCCAGTATAATGGCTCCTCTCACCCAGCAGATGAACCACATGTCTCTGGGCAACCCAGGAACGGTGAGTCCCTCCCGTTCAATGCAGGACTGCACCGTGGAAGTCCTATTTTCCTGACCTTTCCTGACCCTAATTTCCTGACCTTTCCTAGTCCTAACCCTTACCTTTCATAGCCCTAACCCTAACCTCTTGACTTTAGCCCTATTTACTTGACCTTGCAACTACAACCTCTTCTGTTTAATGAAAGGCTAACACTCAGCCAGACGAGCTATTGCCGTCTCCAAATCACATAACATACTTCCTGTGTCGACACTCAGTTAGAATGAACGACCTGGTGATTTGGTAAGGTGCAAACAGATTGCCGGGCAACAAGTCTTCTGTAGACATTTTCATGGTGAAGCTGGGGGGGGGGGGGGGCACGCCCTGCCAAGAAATGAGTTTCCAAATCCCTGAGCGGGATAAAAGCCCGAAAAAGGTTCAGATTAAACCGACGTATGAATGTGTAAAACGTGGGAATAGTTACAGTAGTGGAAGGGGCTAGATTTTTTTTCTTTACCACACCCGCTGGACATATATCATCTCCCTCCTGGGCTTCACTGCTCAAGTGTCCCACTCACTCCAACTCTGCCTTATCTACAGTACATGACTGCTTCTGCTGCGGTTCCCATGCAAGGAGCTTACATTCCCCAGTACACAGCTGTACCTGCCTCCACCTGCCTCTCTGTGGAAGTAAGTGCTATCTCACTATTGACAGGCCACCTTACATATCTTGGTTTTGATGCGCTATTTAATCTAAAGCTTCTGCGTCTCAATACTGCTGCGTAGATGACCTGTCTTAAGAACTTAAGCATTTCTTTTTTTATTTACCTTTAATGATTTCTTTCTATTGGTTCATGGAGAATAGAGCTTGCCTCGTGAGTTTCTTACTTATATATACATCATGGACTGCTGTGGCCAAGCAGAACCCACAATATCTTAATGCTTAATTTAAACGTTCGCAAATACATTTTCATCCAACCTAATCCTTAAAACGTGGTTGAAACTGAAATGTGATGTCATGGACGGTCGGTCCTTCCGTCCATAGAGTTCCCATAGAAACGGTGGCAAAGAGATTGTTTGTCAGGGTAAACCTCTGCCCCTAAGGACATGGTATGACCTAATTTCCTGGTGTCTTTTCCTGGTTCTACCCCCTCCTGCCAGAGGTTGGTGACAGAGGGCTCGGCCCAGACAGGACCCCCCTCTGCACCGGACCCTAATGGGCAGCCAGCCCTGGAGAACGACACACCAGCCTACTCCTACCAGCACACTAAGTAGGCCCACCAACAGACCTCCATATCTGACCCTGGTACACACACCTGGTATACACAGTAACATGCGTGCCACTACATTAAGTAGAAGTAATCGGGGTCTGTATACAGACTGTGTTACATTAACAGCAAGTGCCTGCGAGGATGTTGAGAACGATTAAGATCTCCTCCGTTATCTTTGTTTCCCCACATTTTTCCTTCTCAGATAACGGGAGGAAGAGGGGCCAATAGCTGCATCGCCTTGAGAGACGGACTGCACCGATGCAACAGATGGAGAGATGGAGGGATGGAGGGATGGAGGGATGGAGAGATGGATGGGTGAAAAAGGAAAGAATGGAGAAAAGGAGGACATGGAGACTGCTTTCAGTTTTCACAGGGCGAAAAAAAAACAAAAAAAACATGTTACTTCATATCTGGCCTATAAGAAAAAGAGAAAGAGAGCGAGCGAGAGAAAGAAAGAGAGAGACAGAAAGAGAGAGAGAGAGAGAGAGAAAGAGAAAGAGAGAGGGTTTGTGTTGAGATGAAGATGGGGCTCAGAATATGAATTTGAGTTTATTGTTGACCAGCATGAAGCTGGAGTTGTTCTACAACTACAAAGAACAAACTAAAAAAGGAATTTTAAAAAAAGTGACAGAAAATGACAAAAAAACAAACAAAAAGTAAACATTTAAAAGTAATGGTAGGTCGAGATGGGGGTTTTTTCTTATCACCTGGAAGAGGTAAACAAAGAAGCAGTTTGTCTTCCTTTGATATTAAGCTACTTCGTTTTCTTTCTTTTTTAAATGATTTAAAATTGTAGTTTTCTAGAGACCTTTAAAATAAATCTTTGTTGCCTTAATTTCTCAGACGCTGGAGTCTCATCCATTTGTCTGAAAATATTTTAGAAATGTGTAAAAAAGAAAAACTATGTGCGTATAAAACAGTCACTGGGGGAGGCCTCAGGTAGCTGGTGGAACACAGAGATCAAGCTAAAGGATATACTGTACAGCCGATGGAGAGTACTGTCTTTGTGTGGAGAAGATTTTAAATGATGTGGTCTGTGGTAAATTGTGTTTTGAGGATGATAGAATCTCCATGTTGATGGTGGGGGGGAGGGGCTAGAAAAATGCAACCGCTTTTATTGTGGTAAATGCAGTTTAGCGATTAAAAACAAACAAAAAAAAGAGATTTTGTTACTTTGTCAAAAATGGCATTAGTGTGTTTCTACATGCAATCTTTTTATGAAATGTTATTGTTTTCTTTATTCAGACGGATTTGCTTGTCTCACCGCAAGAACATCAACAAAAAGTCAACAAAAAAAACCTGTCTGCTGTTCAATGGTGCATTGGCGTATTAAACTGTGTGCAAAATGAAGCAATAGTTTTAGGGAAATTTAAATCACATTAGTCTTTTCTTAGCTGTGGATCGGAGGCAGCTAGCAGTATACATATTTTATACCAAAGATGAAGTAACTTGTAGAGATAGTGAAGAGGTAGTCAATATAGATTTTCTTTTAGTTAAACTCTTACCTTCCTTATTGTTGTATAATGTGCTGTGCTGTGCATTCGATGGTTTTAGGGTTGGACCTCTGGTCCAAGGCCACTTCGTATTGGCTCTGCAGATGAGTTGCAGTGTTGATTGGTTCCTATTGCTGAAGCAGTCGCATGTCAATCGCTCAGAACTTTAGGAACAAGGTGTTTAACAGGTCAGAACACATACTTCACCCCAGGGCCGGCCCTTACCAATAAGGTGCCCTAGGCAAGATTTTAACTGGTGCCCCCCTTGCAACACAGCCAATTTGAAGCAGCTCGTTTGGCCTCCATGGATGAACGGCGCCCCTAGAATTTGCCTATGCCGCGGGCCGGCCCTGCTTCACCTAAAGCGCTGTAAGGAAAACATACACACACACACACACACAGTGATACATTGAGAGTCCACTAGGGAGCGCTGTAGGACAGCACATCCTACAAGTTCAGTTCTTAATAACTGTATTTCATGGTGTTTTATCTGATGTAAATCCACACAACCTTTTAGTTTTCCACTGCAAGGACAGCTATTGTTGAAAACAACATTTTCACTCTACCGAAGAAGGATTGCCCACAAGGATCGGACTGTCTGCAAAGACATTGCGCTAAGTTCTGGAGGCTCATCCAGAAATATTAACCTGTCTCTTCAAAGAGCTTTTTTATAATTTTGTGTTTTGCTTCTTTTTCTTCTATAATGTCTTAGCTGCTATGGCGTGTTCAGTGTCGAGGCGTCAATCAGAATTCTAGTCTTGGCTTGGGGAGTGAAGGTTTCTGTTTAGAAATGCAGATCCCGATTAGTGGGTTTTTATGCCATCACGTTGACCTGAGGACCGGTCTTTTTAGTTTACATTCCACTCCCCGTTCTTCATGCTATGTCATGTAACCCAGAGTAAAAGGTGTAGGATGCTTGTCATAAAGAAGAAACAGACTAATTTCGATGCTCAATGAAAAAAATATATGAAAATCTAGGATTTTGCTTCATTTGCTTCATTGCGTCTTTGTGTAAGTCCGACTGAAGTTGCTCCTGGGAATCTGATAGGCTATCTGTTCTGAGGTCACACCGTTAACACCTGGATCACACCGTTAACACCTGGATCCATGTAACGGAAAGTTAAAATTGAGATATTGGTTAAAAATTATAATTAAAAAAACTACAACCAAATTGAGCTATAGCAGAAAAAAGTTCTATTAGGAAATAAATTAAATTATTGAGAGAGAAAAGAGATCATCTATTTATGACATCCTTTTTTGTACAGACGTTTAATAAAAGAGCATGAAACAGATTTATGAGGATCCTATTTTTTTTATTTGCTGCAGGCATCCGTCATCCACCGTGTCATAAAACTGAAAGTCTGCGTAGATCAGTGAATATTAGGGTTAAACTTCTTCTGTTTTCCTTTTTGTTCTCTTTTAATAAAGCTTTCAATCAAATCCAACATGTGGACCATTTTTTTATATCCTCCATTTTTGTTTCGCTTGCTAGGTCTCACCACTAGAGGGCAGTACCCATATGGTTAAAACAAGACTAGATCCCTAAAAACAGATGAAAGTCACAGTTTAATCGAACGCACTTTAAGAGAGAGGCTGGGAGTGGTGAGAGACGTAAAACGTATTGGCGTGTTGTGCCATCAATCACTCTGTATACAAAAACATTACCAAACATCGCTAGCTGCGACATATTTCACCATACCCAAACACATCGTACCAAACACCACGACTCCACACTAATACAAATCTAGAGACTTGTTTCATTTCACGCAGACATGTAACAATATTCATAACAATGCAATACACACTTCCGTACCCGTTTACAAACTTGTACAAACTCCTTCATTTGAGTCGCTTTGTAGGATGTTCAAATCACTTCAAGGCTTTATTGAATAGAAAATAGTACAAAGACAATATGTCTAATGTTGATTTTTCTTGAAAAATATATACCCACTTTTAATTGGATGCCAGCAACAAGTTTGAAAAACATTTGTGATTGGCTGCGCAGGCAAATAGTGCAACAATTTAAGAATAACGTTTCCCCAAAAGTTTGGAGATGTCATCATCTACTGTACTTAATATAATGAAATGATTAAGAGAATCTGTAGAATTCTCAGTACGCAAGGGACAAGACAATAATAAATAAAACAATATTGGATAGCTGTGATCTTCGGGCCCTAAGGCGGCACTGCATTGAAACCAGATACGATTGTCTGTAGTGGAAATCACTGCATGGACTCAGGAACACTTCTGAAAACCAATTTCTGTGAACACAGTACGTTGTTGAATCCAGAAATGCGAGTTAAAACTTCTTAACGGGAGAGCAGATATGAATCCGGCTGAAGGGAGTGAGAGAGAGAGAGATCACGTGAGGAGATAGTTAGGCTGGGTAAAGACAGAGGTTGGGAAGTAGAGAGAGAAAAAAGATTTCCAGTGGAAAGAATGAGATGTTGAACTTCACCCTTTCCTCCATGTGACCACGACCCACTTCTACCCCCCCAACATCCTCCTATCCCCTCCTGTTCTACCCCCCTCCCCTTACTCCCCCCCTTTCCTCCCCCCTTCCTCTATCCTTCCCATCCCTCCTTCTGCATGTTTCGACCTTCGATTGTCTTCCTGCACAACAAGATAATTCAGCAGGCTCCGTGGCCTTTGAGCCCACACGACCTTTGTGGTGACCCCTCCCTGCCCTTGGGCCTCTCCCTACGTTAACCCAACGTGTCTGAGGTCACAGCTGGCACTTCACTACTCGGTGGATCTATTTAACAGACCGGATGCGGAAGAGTGTGTGTCTGCGTGTGTGAGTTTGTGTCAGAGAGAGAGAGAGAGAGAAAACGCCTTTTGTTGTCCAGCATTTTTTCTCAAACAATAGATATCTCCGACTCCTACACCAGACTAATATACGTTCCGATCAGGCAGCATGTGATTGGGCAGCATCCTTCCTCCCTCCTCGTGCTTCCTCTCTCCTCATCCTTCCACTCTCCTCGACCGTCCCGCTCTGACTGCAGGAGGGGAGAGGGTTTGTGTGTCACATGTCCCCATGGAGCGACAAGCCACCAACAAAAACTACAAAGCAGATGTAGCAGCGCCAGGCTGCTGGGATGATTACATATTGGATGAAGACCCAATCTACAGGGAAGCACCAAAACTAGGGAAACTCCAACATAGTAGCCACCAAAAACCTTTTCTTAGTGTCTGGAACTCTACCCCCTTGTGGCCATTGTCAGAGGGATGCAACATTTATCTACACAAAATTCGGTCATGTTGTGTTTGGTTTCATGGTGCTGAATGATTCTGTTCTAGAACCTCCCACGAGCGTTCCACAGAGTTGTGATTTGGTGACTGACATCATACTCATGCTCACCCTTCCTTTTTTCCTGTGGAGGCCTGGTTGCCTCTGGGATGGGTTTTCATGGAAGAAGGCCTGGTTGCCTCTGGGATGGGTTTTCATGGAAGAAGGCCTGGTTGCCTCTGGGATGGGTTTTCATGGAAGAAGGCCTGGTTGCCTCTGGGACAGGTTTTTATGGAAGAAGGCCTGGTTGCCCCCAGGATCGGTTTTCATGGAAGAAGGCCTGGTTGCCTCTAGGACGGGTTTTTATGGATGAAATCCTGGTTGCCTCTGGCATTAGTTTCACTTTGTTGTCTTGGGTTATCTTGTCTAGATTTAAATGATGGCAAAAAAACAGACGTTTATAATGGATTAAACGTGAAGTCTATAAAACAACAAAGAATGTAGAGAAGGTAAAGGAATCTGGACCCTTCCCAAATTGTCGGTATGTGTTACCATGCTGATGAGTTCAGTCGTATTGCATGTTAACATGCCAGAGACTGGTAGACAGTTATAGGAAATGAGGTTATTGAGGTCTTATTGAGGTTATTTCAGCCAAAGGGGGCAATACCAGCTATTATGGCATAGGGGGTCCTATCTTTTTTCTATTTTTTCTCTTAAATCTTTTGTTTTTGGTTAAAATTTAATTACAGCACCTTTATCTATAGATATTGTTCGAAAGAAGATCTGTCTATATTTCTAAAAATATATATTTCAAGGGGTGTCCTAATTTCTTCACATGACTGTATATGTATGTCTCTCTCTCTCTCTCTCTCTCTTGTTTTTCTTTTCCATCAGTCTTTGCAAAGTTTCTTGCCTCCTGTCTCTTTCCTCTTTAGCCAGTCTCCAGATAGGGAGAGAAAACAGGCTCTGCCCAGATGGCGAGAAAACTGGTTGCCATAGAGGCCTGACAACAAGTGTAAACAGACCGACTCTGAAGAGTAAATGGGGAGATGAGAAGAGATGTGCCAGAGAGGGCAGGAGAGGGCAGGAGAGGGCAGGAGAGGGCAGGAGAGGGCAATGGGGACACTGTGTCTTCTAAGGAGACGAGCATAAACGACCATGTGGGGACTTTTTGCCTAGAAAGAGTTTGAAGGCCGAGGTGCATTGAAAGTGTTTGAAGGCATTTTGACTTGTGTGTGTGTGTGTGTGAGTGTGTGTGTCATAACGGAGTCACCACCTGGTCACACACACACACACACTACATAGTTGGAAAACCTCTCAGTTTCCTCAGGGTCCAGGAAAGCCCAAATCCTCAGGGAGTGTGTTTGTGCACATCCACCAGCCTACACGTCTGTCTTAGTCACGGCTGATCTGGCTCGCTGCCTCTCCTGTCTGGTCCAGGTTAGTTTGACAGCCACGGTGGGTCCATCTGTTCTCTTCGCTTTTACCTCAGACGCCCTCCATCGGTGACCACGGCGATGCATTGTTCTCTCCTGGTCCGGCAAAGGAAACCCGCGTTCCGGCGCTCACCTCGGTCGTCATGGAAACAGTTGAGCGCCTGGCCCAGTCCCGCCACAAACCGCCAGCGGGCCTGCAGACGAGGTAATTGCCGCTTCACAACTACGACGGCCCAGGTTGCCGTGGTAACCCACGGTAGGTGACGGGAACAGGGGCGGGGCGTGGGGAGTGGGTCGTGGGGCGTGGGTCGTGGGGCATGGGGCGTGGGGTGTGTCACGCAACTGCACTTGAAGCATTAGCGGATTCCGTCCGGCCTTGAAACGTTGGTGGTTAAGCGTGTCACTGAACGGGACTGGGTTTGGAGCTGTGGACCAGACTGAAGAGAGAGAGATGTTAGACGTGACGTGTCTAATTGTGTCTTACTGGACTGGGTTTGGAGCTGTGGACCAGACTGAAGAGAGAGAGATGTTAGACGTGATGTGTCTAGTTGTGTCTTACTGGACTGGGTTTGGAGCTGTGGACCAGACTGAAGAGAGAGAGATGTTAGACGTGACGTGTCTAGTTGTGCGACAATCTTCCTGGACTTCAACCAAAGATCCGTCTGACTCCAGTAAAAAGCGCTGACATGCTATGGCTAGTGTGGTGTGAAGTCCTGACTCAGAGTACTGCGTATTTTTGCCAGAACTCTGTGGATGGTTGGGTATGCACAGTGTTTCCCAATAGCACATGTTTCAGGGTGGAAGGAAACAAGGTTTCGGGGAAAACAGTCGCTCCCTGAACCAACCCCCTCACACACACACCAAAACATACACACAAACACGGATGTACACAGGCACCCGTACACACTGTGCACACGCACAAACAACACACACTCTTTGCGTCAGTATGCACTCAGAACCACTAAGTAAACTTCATCTCCAGATGTTTCTGCCAAATGCCCGATTGTCTCCCAGCTCACATATTGGCACCTCTTTGGTTTTGTAGTTAACATATTGGCACCCCTTTTTTATGTAAGATATTGGCACCCCGTTTGAACGGGAAAATCCTTCCTATGTTCATGATGTTGTTGCAGTTTTTTGTCTATTTCCAAGTCTTTTTGCACTTTGCAGGAACAAATCACAGACCGAACGGGCAAACGCATCTTAACAAAGCTCTTTAATGCACAAAAGTAGAAAGACATCTCTGCGACATTTCGCTGATTAGGTCAATGCTGACACTTATTCAAATCAGAGTGAGTCGTGGGGAAAACACTGATGGGTTCTGAGGGTTTTCCCACTGAATCAAAGTGCTCTAATTCTAGTTTATCCGACTCCGGATAAACGCAACGCGGAATCTCAACACTGCCTTTACTGCAATGATGGACCTTCATTTACTGAATTTATTACTGTCTTGTTGCAGAGATTAACATGATTTATCCTCAACCGCGACTGTTTAAGTGCACGCTGCTCGTGTACGTACCCAGTCATTAGTAGTCTAGACGGAGGTAGTGATGCTTGTTAACTACACTCTGTAAAGAATAATGTCTTCAGGCAAGGAATGTCATTCTGCAACGCACCTCTGCGATTCATTCTGGCCACGGGAGAACTGTGCTCCCCCATCTTTTCTGTCCCGACACACATTTAACTCAGATCCTCAAGTTACAACAGTCCGTGAAGGATAAGGAACATTTGCCACGCATGACTAACGCATAAATCACTTGACCACATGTCACCTTAAACCACCAGGACAACCATCTCCATGACAACGATCCTCTAAGCAGAAATCATTCTGCCCGCTTCCTCACACGGCAGGACTATTCTGGAAGATGAGGAAGAGAGTTGAGACAGAGACAAAGTGGAGAGAGCGAGAGGTGTTATTGAAATTATCGACAAACACACACACAGACACGTACATGGACACACGCTCACACAGACCCGCACACAGACACACACACAGACACACACACAGACAAGATCCAGTCATCCTCACTGGACTCTGGACTTTCCAACAACAGTTTCTCTCCACGCACAAACAATGTCAATTTGAAGGGCGTGATCACATAGGCAAGATCTGGGCTGTGAAAGTCTGCATCCCAAATGGCAGCCTAATCCCTATGCAGTTGCCGTAGGCCCCTGGGTAAAGTGGTACAGTACGCAATAAACAAGGTGCTAATTAGGACTCGTACTAAAAAGGCATGGTGCTGTCAGAATCTGATCCGGAACATCTGTGAAGAGGAACGCAGATCAGGGTAAAGAACCCTGACTAGGGTTGAGTCCCAACTGGCAGTCCGTTCTCTTTGTACTGCACTTCATTTGACTGAAGCCCTATTGGAGAGTAGTGCACTTCAATGAAAACAATCCTTGGCATCTGAGCCAACACAAACACACACACACACTGCCTGTACGGTTTCACTAGGACGAACCACCCAAACATATCCCCTAAACCATACAAGCGTCTAATTTGTAAAATAAATAACTCCTTTCCTATCGGCCCATGGGAGCTTGGTCATTTCCAAAACTGCAGGATGGGATACGTAATAAATACACGCCTGACTTTACAAACACACTAGCCTCTTCTGTGTTTATCTCCAGAGAGAGGAAAGGGCAGAATTAGGCAATCAGGAAGCGGATTAACAACAGGGAAATGATTGGGCGGGACAGGAAATGATCAGGTTCTGCTGACAGATGCCACTCTGTTTCCCGTTGCGCTTTCACCTTCCAACTCCATCCCTGTGAGTTTCCCTTAGGCTCACTCTACATCCTACTCTCTCTCTCTGTCTCTCTCTCTCTGTCTCTCTCTGTCTCTCTCTCTCTCTCTCTGTCTCTCTCTTTCTCTCTCTCTCTCTCTGTCTCTCTCTTTCTCTCTTTCTCTCTGTCTCTCTCTGTCTCTCTCTTTCTCTCTGTCTCTCTCTGTCTCTCTCTCTCTCTCTGTCTGTTGTCTGAGCTCCAACCCTGTCTCCATTCTGTCTCCTCTGCCGCCCTTTGAGTCCTTAATGCGCTCTTCTCTTCCAACTATTTTCCCTTCCACTTTCCTCTCTTCATCCATCTTTCTTTGTTTCCCCTCTCTGTAACTCTTCCTCTCTATTTTCTAACCAACTCTCTCTACAACCTACCCACCCTCTTACGCTCTCCATGGCTAAAAACTCTTCTTGATTTCCTCTCAGCCACAACAGCCAGAGAAAAGAGTGTTTAAGCAGATGTTTTAGTTTTCCCAGCTGATAGAGAGAGGAGTAAAACACTCACTAGCTGCCTCATAGCTTACGGTTCCACTGCCTGCTAGCCACTGGTTTACCTTTGACCCATAACCTCTAGTCTTTCATCATGTCCCGTGGACCCGTTATCCTCTGACCTTTGACCTCTGGCCTGCAATCCTTCTGTCCCATGGTCCATTTAATCTGGCTGCTCACACGGAGGAAAGCAAATATGTTACAAGCAGTTTAGGTATTTGTGAATGTATGATTGAGATGTTTATTCAGCTAAATCCAGCTACCTCTGAACATTTTTGTTCCTGTGTCAAGTGTGCAAAACACACACACACATAACAGTGATCTTTGATCCTGCTCCAGACAGTGGTCCCTGGTCTAACAAAGGCAAAACACAGACTAAGACGTGTCCTAAGGGCACTGCTTGGAAGTGACTAGTGACTGGAGTACATTAAGGAGTGCCTGGTAGAGCCTGGGGTACATAAGGAGTACATGGTAGAGCCTGGGGTAATTAAGGAGTACATGGTAG
>JACXGK010012155.1:0-14804 GCA_016801125.1 Novumbra hubbsi
GCCCGCACCTGTCCCTCATCAGTCAATCACGGTTCCTACATAGGTTCCCTGTTCCCATTCCCCAGTGTCAGTACAAACACAGTACTTCGCTAGTTTGCTAGACGACGTATTCTTATTGACTTCACGCGTTTCATCGCAGCCTTTAAGCCTTCGAGCTTAGTTTCACCGTGCTTTATTCCCATACGTATATATATATATATATATATAGTTCTCCACCTATACCCCTGGACTTTAATGAGCCCGGCTCATCGATAGGAGTACACTGCCTACCACCTCGTTGACAGCAAGAACAGACAGTGGAATCCCCTCGGGAGTTGTTCACTCAAGTCGCGCAATTGGACCTACCTTTACTCTCTGTTCACAACACAACCCTTACAGTGTGTGTGGCCATCTATCACATTGTGTGGTGTGTTGTTGTATATATGTGAGTGTGTGTGTGTGGCCATCTATCACATTGTGTGTTTGGGCTGTGTGGGGGGGGGGTCTGTGAAGGATGAATCAGTATGTTTGAGTGTGGATCGGTTTGGGTCGGTGGAGTTTAGAACTCACATGTTCTCACATGGTCTCACTGTAACCACACACACACAAACACACACACACTGTATGCAGATCCACAGTGTACTGTCTGTGTTCCTGTGTGAGTAAGAGGAAGGACCAGGTCAGGTGGATGATCTGTGTGTTTCCTGTCTGCTGGAGCTGTGGATGTTGTTTGGGTTCAGGGTCTGGCAGGACCACCCTGCTTCTCTCAGCTGTGCAGAGGGGGTAGGGCGTAGGGGAGAGGGTAGGGGAGGGCATAGGGGAGCCGGTGTGGGCGGAGCGGCTGAGAGGACCCGTCACCTGGTCTCACATGTTGGCCTCCGGCATCTTCTTCCTCCTCAAAACCCCTTACAACAGGAGTCACCTCAACACTGATCTCCTGTCAGAGTCCCCGGTTCCAGCCTAAATCATAACCAGTAGCAGGAGGTCCTACAACTGACCGGAGATCAGTGCTTAGATACATTACCACTGTTCACCTTTGGACTAATGACTCTCCAGTGCTGTACGTACTGCCTCTTTTAGGGTCACAACACGGTCGTTTGGAATTGATGTGCGTGGTATGTCTGCCCTCTAGTGGCCAGAATGTTGTAACTGCATTCTGCGGGTATCCCAGCCTGTGGTCCTTGCGTGGTAGGGATTTGCAGGGGATTAGAGTTAAAATTAGCCTTCCTGAAAGAGAAAGTTCCTTTTATATCCATCCACCGTGTTTTCATAGGATCCAAGGCTGGGATTAACGCTAGTCTGTCTGGAATGTTCTACTGTGTAATATTTGCTGAAGGGATCAGGAGAGTCAGTGCCAGCCATACACTAGGTTTTTTCCTCAGGTTTTCACCAGGAGTCTCCGGTTCCACACTGGAGCTTGCTGGGCTCCCCAATCTCAAGGTGACAAGCTGGGGACAGCCTGAGGTTGACAGACTCCTTCCCTGGAGTCTGGAGAGCAGGTCAGCGTTGTGTGTGTGTGTGTGTGTGTGTGTGGTGTGGCCAGTAGCCATTCCCTAGGAAAGCCACATCCTGTGACTGTGTGTGTTTGGTGGATTCCCCTGGGCTAGCCATGAATCTGACCTGGAAAACACCTATTCCACACACACCAACATATACATACACAAAATACCCGTCTCTAGTATAGTGTACATCAGCTGTCATGGCTGATTGAAGAAGGTTTGAGGATGTAAGGTTTGAGCATTGCCTGGCGTTAGGGACAAATGGCCTCCAAATGGTATCCAAGAACCATAGCCTTGACATGGATTTGAGCTTAAACTGGAAACATAGAAACAGAATTAGTGGGGTGATATGGGAGAACTTGGGAAGGCTAAACCCCAGGCTGCATTCTTGATTAGTTGCAGGAGTTTGGTTGCACACGCCGGGAGCCTTACCAAGACTGAGTTGCAGTAATTCAGATGTGAGATGACATGTGCCTAGGTAAGTGCATGTGCTGCTTCCTGGGTTATGTAAGGTGTACTCTACAAAGATTGTAGAGCATCAACCTGCAGGAGCAAGTCACTGCCTTGATGTTATCTGAGATCGACAGCGTATATTCTCCGGTCACGTCAAGGTTCTGTACATTCTGGGAGGAGGACTCTGTGTGGTTGTCAACCATGATGGACATGTCCTGAAGTGGACAAGCCTATTCACGAAAGAAGAGCTGCTCAGTCTTGTCATGGCAAAGCTTGAGGATGAAGTTGAATCCCGACTGGTTAGGGTCAAGGAGATCACACATACAGAAACACTGCACACACAATCATGGTTGGCCTCTCTCTCTTGTTTTATCTGCTCTGCTGGAGGCCAGTGCTCTGCCAGCTGTCTGTATGATGTGTTTTATCTAGTGGGCCACAATAAGTCAGTGTCACAACGGTGGACTTGCTTTCCGCCACCCGGCTGTGTTGGTTAATCTGCCGGACGGGAGTGCGGTGTTGTCGGCTCCACTGTGATGGGGATTTGGGCCGTATCTACCAGCTAATCTGCCTGTGAGCAGTGCAGCCAGACAAACAGTGTGCCACATCTAGCCTCTTTGGCTGGACGGGGGAGCGGGCGATTTGAGCCGCGTGGCGTCTCTCCGGAGATTAGCGGCGTGTGCCGTTTGAGTTTCACGGCCTTTGATTTGGGAACCTCAACGGCTTACGGAGTTCACGGCCCGGCTTGGCGACGGGGTGGGGAGCCTTGCCACGTGCAGACAGGCGTCGACTTTCACCCCGAACAAGGTGTTTAGTCTGGGATGTTAAGGAACCAGTCAGCTGTGTAATTTCCAGGGGGTGTTTAGGCCCTCAGCTAACCGTGGCGTAGTAGCAGGTTCACCGGTGTGCGTGTCCGGACCTGTCTCGGGCCAATCAGCGGCCGGGATGGTGTTGCGGTATTGTGACAGCGTGTGACTATCGTGTTTCCGGTTTTAAACTGTAACTGAAACCCGATCTCACCGCAGTCTTTTGTCCTCCTTGTTTTGGGAAGGTTTCCGCGGAGAGAGAGAGATTGAGCTGTGTGTTCTTGGCCCGGTTTAGAGTCTTTCAGTACTGGTGTGATAATCAGTGTCGCGTGGCCGAAGATGACACACGCAGCGTCCTCTGTCCTCAAGCTCCCGCCGGGGGTTTGGCGGTCTGTCCAAAGTCAACCCTCGAGTCTGAACATAGGCAGGGCCCCTAACAGCACAGACCGCATTTACGGCACACAGGTCTGGAGTCTTTACGAGAGCGTAATTACACACCAGCAGTGTATTTATACACCCGCGCAGCTCAATTGGCCACGTGTGTGTCTGTGTGTGTCTGTGTGTAGAGTGTGTGTCTACTTGGAGCGTGTGTCTTTACTCATTTGTAGTGGGTATCGCTGGGGGACTGTTAATGCATTTCAATGGGATCCTACCCAGTGCATAGTTGTTGTGTGCCTGGAAGAGACGGTCGCTGTGTGTTTAGCAGTGCACGTGTGTGTGCTCAGGCACCTGTCGGTGCTTGTCCCGGCGTACGGCGTCAGGTGAAACCAGTCTAACATCACCTGTAGCGGTTGGGTGGGACATGCAGCCAGAACTGTTCCTGTCTCACCATGACAACCCGCCCTCAACTAGCACAGACACCCGGGACTCCTGGCTGTTTGGTGAGAACTCACATGTATGAGTGTGTGGTTGGAACTTTTGGATTTAGTGTGTGTGTGTTGGGGTCAGGATCACACTGCTGTCCTATATCAGCTGGGCCAGCTTGGTGGCGTTGTCAGCCTGTGGTCCTTTCTCTATCGCTCTATCTCTCTTTTTCTGGTCCAGCATCTCGTTTCTTGAGTCCTTGCTGACAGATCCTCTCAACTGTCCCTCTGTTTTCTACACAGCAACAGTGGGAGACAGAAAGAGGTGGAGAGAGGGGTGGAGAGAGAGAGAGGGGTGGAGGGAGAGAGAGAGGGGTGGAGGGAGAGAGAGACGGGGGTGGAGGCAGAGAGAGAGAGGTGGAGGGAGAGAGAGCCGGGTGGAGGGAGAGAGAGCCGGGTGGAGGGAGAGAGAAAGAGGCGGAGGGAGAGAGAAAGGGGTGGAGGGAGAGAGAGAGGGGTGGAGGGAGAGAGAGAGGGGTGGAGGGAGAGAGAGGGGTGGAGGGGGAGAGAGGGGTGGGGGGGGGGGTGGAGGGAGAGAGAGAGCAGACAAAGAGTTTGTATGTATAGAGACATGGTGTGTGTGTTTTCTTTTTTCATTGTGTTTGAAATCCGAGTCTTTTTGTCCCTTGAGCTGAGTAAAAGGGAGGTTTCGGTGTGAGTGTGTTGCACAGATCACTGTTAGGTCACTGTGTCTATTCTGTTTTTACACAGACACTCACACACGCGTGCCTCTTAACACAACTCACTCACACCGAAAAGGACTTAGCCGCAGGCTCCTTGTGTGGGTTTTACAGTAAATGGACGCTGGGAGTTCAGAGTTTGGGCCCAGCGCTCAATCACACGTCACACTGTACAACTGGCTGTTTTTGGCGCGTTTGGCTCTTCACCGTAAAACGCTTATTTTGAGTGACGCACTGGAATGATGGTGCGGTGATAATCACACCGTTGGAAAAAGAAGTGGAAGGGAAGCGAGACGAGAAAAGACGGAGCGAATAACACATTGTGAAAAGCAAAGCTGGACGGAGAGTCGGAGCCTGAACGAGGGACGAGAACGAGACTTGGGACAAGGAAAACATTGGGAGGGCGGGATAGAGGGAGTGAGAGAGAGAGGGAGGAGGGAGGGAGGGAGGGAGAGGAGAGCCAGCCCTCTGACTGTGGTGTTCTGCGTGCAACAGACCCAGTGAACAGCCTTGGACAGGACACTGCTGTGCTGAGAGAGGAGAGGCACCGTCAGTAAGTCTGTCAGTTTACTTAGTCTGTCAGTCAGACCGTCCGTCTGTCTGTCTGTGGGGGAGCCTGACTACCTCTTTCCCCCCCCAATGATCACCTGGACCTGGGGAGCCCAGCCGCAGCAAGCATGGAGCCCTCAGAGTGCGTGTGAGAGTGGGCTTCAAAGAGCTCGTTCCCGTCCTGCTCTCAGAGGTCAGTTTGAGACTGTGATGTGGAACTTAAAGCGGATATCTTTGGAGAAGTGCCAGCTTTGGGATGACGAGGAACGGAGAGGGGAACAGAGCGAGGAACTAGACTGAATTGGCTTTGGAGGATCGGGGATGATCCTGACCCCGAAGAGCCACCGCCTCTCCCTGGCTTCTGCTTTGTGTCGCTGTCTAACCTCCATGGGTGTCCTGCTGACAGTCTGACCAGCCCCGGCCGAGTGCCCGTGAAGCGTTGACCCCGTGAAGCGTTGACCCCGTGGAGCGTTGACCCCGTGAAGCGTTGACCCCGCGAAGCATTGACCCGGTGAAGCGTTGAGCCCGCGAAGCGTTGAGCCCGTGAAGCGTTGAGCCCGTGAAGCGTTGACCCCGCGAAGCGTTGACCCCGCGAAGCGTTGACCCCGTGAAGCGTTGACCCCGTGAAGCGTTAACCCCGTGAAGCGTTGACCCCAGCGTGTTTGTGCGACGGCGTCGAGACCCCGCGTGCCCGGCCCATGCGGGCATCTGGTCAACTTTGTGCCCCCATGCCCGCCGCCATGCCCCCGCAACCCGCTCTGCCCGCCGGGTCCAAGTGGTGCTTCCAGAATCCCATCGGGGTGGACTGCAGCTCCCCGGAGCCCCGCTGCATCTGGCTGGCGGTGCTGAGCGGCGCTCCCGGCCCGCTGACCCCCGCCACGGGCCCGGCCCCGGGGGCACACCACCCTGCCAGGCAGCGCTCCGACCAGCCCCGGGTAAGGACCGTGCCGCCCGCCCCACAACCCCGGGTCGGTCCGTAAGTCGGGAGGATTGGGTGTCTACCTCGGAATGGCGGGGCGGTACCGCCCGTTGTGTGTGTTGGTGTGTTGGCGTTTGTGTTTATTGTGTGGCAGAGAGAAGCATGTTGCCAGGGTTAAGCCTTGCCCTGACATACTGTATCAGCGTAGCACTGAGAGCGGCACACAGCCTGGGAGGATGGCCGTCAGATGCCAGCCGAGAGCGATGATGTTAACGAGGAAGCGCCGCTCGTTAGACATCAGACCCGGCAGTTGTCCCGTCCTCTTCAGCGGGCTCTGCCGTATTGACCGTTACTCCCCTGGATGGGGACTACTCATAGACATATGAAGAGACTGGTTAAGTGGCCTGTTTGAGAAGGCCTGGAGGGTTGGGGGGTGAGGCAATGTGCCCTCCTGGTCTGTGGAATTTAGGGAATTTGTCATCCATGTGCATTTATATATAGTGTGTGTGTGTGCGGGTGGGGAATGTGCATGGAAGGGTATGTGCTTGTGTGTGTGTGTCTGAGGCTTACATCAATTGTTTGCTCTCGCGCTCAGACACACGGTTGGGAAAGGAAATGGCGGTTTGAAGAATGTGGACAGTCAGGGCGGATAGGGGCGGAGCCAAGACACGCCAGGCGGGGTTTTGGAGCCGGGAGGTGCCAGGCTGGACCGACGCAGCCGGGCTAAACACCCCCCCTGTGGGAATCGTAATGGCCCCTTCCAAGGAACATCCTCAGTCCCGCACTCCTAGCGCTAAACGCTACCTCTGTCCTCCCGTGGGCCGGAACCGGAACCCCAGCATGACGGTATCCGGGGTAACGTCTGTGACACATGACACAGCCACCGGTGTTCCTAACGGTCAGGTCCACTCAGGATCGTTAACTGAGTCACTCTGTATTTCTGTGGGTTATTCCTGCGTTGCCGTGTGGCCAAAAGCATGTTTCACTAGACCGCGCATGTCGAACTAAAACAAAGACAGCAAAGTGAAAGAAACCATGTGAGCCCATAGACAAGGACTTCATTTGACAGTTTTCTTTTTGCTTGAGGGGGGGCTTTTATTACAGACAAAATTCAGAGTTGCTTAAGCTGAAATTCCTGTTTAACTGATGTGACATCAACGACTGACTTGGTCTTGCAGAGGGATCAGACAGGTTCCCAAGCAAACACTGACACACACACACACGCGACGACTCACACTGAGACTGGAGATTCCGGCGGTTATGCAAATGACGTTGGCATAAAGGAATGTGGACAGTTTGTTTTCTACACATGGTGATATATGTGTTTAAGAAACTGTCCTTCTCCTTTGGCTAAACAGATGGTATGCTGTCATATTATGTCTGTCTGCTAGGTGGAAGCAGGATGTCAGATCTGGAAAGGACCTGGAACGGAGACGGTGTAGAGACTCATACAGCCGGAGAGGCTCGAAATACACAGTGGGTGATGTGACATGGGCCCGTTGACATTCAGTGGATAGCTGTGACTAGAGCCCCTTGACACACAGTTGATGATGTGACTTTTTCCCCTTGACACACAGTTGATGATGTGACTTTTTCCCCTTGACACACAGTTGATGATGTGACTTGGGCCCTTTGATACACAGCAAATTAGGTGACTTGGGTCCTTTGATACACAGCAAATTAGGTGACTTGGGTCCTTTGATATACAGTAGATGAGGTGACTAGAGCCTATTGATGCACAATATATAATGAGACCATGTCCCCTTGATGTACAGTAAATGATGTAACGTACAGAGGTTTCCTGACAATGTGGTTAAACCAGAAACACTCTGGGCCTTTAAAGTGTCGACACATCCATCCATCCATTTCACCGCTGTCCACATCTCCACCAGTGCTTTTGGGATGGGTGCACACTGTGGGTCTGTGCTGGATTAGAAGCGTGTCAGCATTTATAACCTCTCTAAAGCTTCACTTTTCAAACGGGTTGCAGCTCTCAGCTGTTTGAAAAATCATTGTTCCCCAGTGGCTCTAGCACCCATTATTTGTGTGTGTGTGTCAGAGTGTTCTGAGAGGCATTCTTTTTCATGATTCAGAGGGCCAGAACTCCTCTGTTAGCTGTGATATATTGGCAATATGCCACACGCACCTGGGATGTTGCTGTTATAAACCATTTACCAACACAATTAGAACAGTAAAAATCTAGGTGATGGCCGGTGTTCATTTTGACAGCTATTTTAGATTTAGTCAGTTTTAGTGTTTGTCACAATGTTGTCATTTCTCCGCGTTCTTAGTTTTAGTTTACATTTAGTCCTTAAGCATTCAGGACATTTCAGTTAAGTTTTAGTCTATGAAATATCATGCAATTTTACTAAAATCTTTTGTATACCATCTCATGCAAGCTGAAATGCATGCATGAGATGGTATACAGGCATGAATCGAAAAAAATTATAATTAATTTACAAAAATGTGAAAGAGTGAATAGCCAGTTGTTCTGTGGTTCCTGGTTCAGATTTTCCTGTCTACAAATCTGTCCTCTAGCAGTGTTGTAAAGAGAGTTCCTGTGGACAGTATTAAGATTTGTACCAATCTCCACATGTCCCTTCTGGGTAAAGGCTCCTCCTGCCACAGCTTGCCACCCAACTCACCATGGGATGTTTGTACCTGCTGGATCCATCACAGCTCTGTGTGTCTGGGTGTACTGCGTAAAGTGTCAAGGGAACGTATGGGATACAACTGAGCTTACATTTTCTGTTTATTAATGTTAGATATTTTGTTTAGTGATGTTTGGTGACATATTTAGTGATGTTAGATTTGACATTTAGTGGTGTTAGATGTGAAGTTTGGTGATGTTTGATGTCACGTTTATTGATGTTAAATGTCACGTCTAGTGATGTTGGATAGTGTATTTAAAGATGGTTTTAGGATGAAGGTGGAGTTAGTGTATTTAAGGATTGATATAGGATGCTGGTGGTGTCGGGGGATGTTGCCTGGCGTTGAGAGCAGCAGAGAGTCTAAGCAGAGACAGAGAACAGCCAGACAGAGGTCACTTAAACTACAGGCAGACAGGCAGTGGGTAGGAAACCGTCTCTGGCTCCAAACGGCACTGGTTGTGTGTGTTTGGGGTAATCACAGGGTTTGGTATTCCCAGCTCCAGGAGGGGCCGTGAGGTTGAAACCAGCGTGCTGGAGCCTGTCCCGTACGTGGCCCCGCCTGCTCCCCTCCTCACTCCTCCTCTCTCCTCTCTCTCTCCAACAGTCTCCCATTGTCTCGCTCTCCTTTACTCCCTCCTCGACACTCCTTCTCAGTGTGTCTCAACGCGCCTCAGTCCAACCGCTCCCTCTGTGGAATTCATTCAGAGCCTCCCTCCCTCTCTCTCTCTCTCCCCTCTCTATCTCTTTCTCTCTCCCTCTCTCCCTCTCTCTCTTTCTCTCTCCCTCTCTCTCTCTCTCATTCTCTCTCTCTTGATTTTACATCTCTGATTTGCACGCTGTCCCCTGTTATTTCCCTGGTTGTCATCTGACATGTGGGTCTGGTGAAAGGCTCGGAACCAGGTTCAAGTAATCAATTGAGATATACATACATTTTAAATACATTTTAGAATATATTTCAAATGTGCTAAATACTTATTTAGAAAGCACATTAAACTCTTTATTTTCACACTTTCTGAAAATTAAATAATTATTACAATTATTGCCAATATGTAATTATCTCATGTACACAAGAGACGATTCATTATTTATTCACTCAAACTCCACTTGCAAAGAAAAAGAAATCCACCTCCCTCCCAGTGTTACAAAGTCACAGCTCCCATCGAAACACAGGAAGTAGAGGTGCTGTGGGTAACTGTTCAGCAACACCTTGACTATGCGTTCACATGAAGAAATGCGTTTGCTAACAATAGATTCACTTATCTTGATGTCCCTCACCTATACACTGCTATAGCTCCTTTGTAGATCATTGTGGGTTGTTTCAAATTGTGAATGACTTCGCTAGTTTGCTAGGCTGATGTTAATGGATGTTTGTATTGTTGTTATAATTGCCGCTTTTTCATGATTTATAGCTTGGTCAGATAGAAAAGTCCAAGAGCAGACCAGACGTGAGTCCTGTTTTATTTGTTGGAAAGACAGGTTTGTACTACTTAGCATATTTATACCTGAACGTTAGTAAAAACCTTGCTCACCTCAATAAAAACCCACCTTTTGCCATGACACTTGTAATTGTGCTTTGATGCATCTTGTGTTGTATGCTAAACTTTTGGAGTTCATCTGTGGCAAAAAGGGATGGTGGATGAGTGGAGGATGGGGGGACGGTGGATGAGTAGAGGATGGGGGGACGGTGGATGAGTGGAGGGATGGTGGATGAGTAGAGGATGGAGGGACGGTGGATGAGTAGAGGATGGGGGGACGGTGGAGGATGGAGGGATGGTGGATGAGTGGAGGGATTGTGGATGAGTGGAGGATGTAGGGATTGTGGATGAGTAGAGGATTGAGGGACGGTGGAGGATGGAGGGATGGGGAAGTGAGGTATGCTGAAAGAGAGCGCTGACCTCACGGCATGTGTTTATATATTTCCCCATTACCTCACTTCCTGTCCCCGGCCTGCAACTTCCCGTTGTTAAGCATGCCACTGCTGGGGCCTCAAAATGGTACGTTTAGAGGGACAGGAACAGGAAGTGAAATTTAGGGTGCATGTTGGGGTCCAAATCTGCTCTACTCAAACCTTTTGAGAATATTATGTAGGTACACACACACACACACACACGCTGAGAGAGGAGTCAGGCATGGAGTAACCAGTATAATCACCAGCCTTTATTAGCGGTCTTTGCTCAGCAGGTTCATCTCCAGCCGTTATTAACCCTAAACCTTAACCTTATTAACCCTAAACCTAATCGTCTCCAACCACCCTCACTCTTAGGTCAGGTGATGGTCTCGACAGACGTTTTATCAGCAGCATCAGGGTGTTGGTTCTCACACGCATCTGTCACCTTGTGGTATTTGACCAGCCCCAGACTTACCGGGCCTTCTTTGGGGAACGCGAGTCGACCGCGAATCACCCTGGCGCCTTTGCTCACTGTGGTCGGCTGTGACATGACCAAGGTCGATTGGTTGCGGGAGCTACGTATTTGGGTCGAGTTCCGTTTTGAACGTTCCATGGAATGCCCGTGCCGTGGTCCACTTCCTGTCAACAGCCGGGCCCCAGTGGTTCATGGGCCATTGTGGTGGTGATGTTTGCCATGTCTCGTCCGCCGAGCCCGGCCCATTGTCTGACTGCCTCCATGACCACGACTAGAACAGACACATTCCCATTTCTGCCTGAAGGGGAAGTGGCTAAGGAAATACCCAGTAGCCCATGGGGTGGTGATGTCACTCCGGTGTTCTGTCACCTGTTGTCATTGTGTCGCTTGACCGCTGTTCCGGCTCCGTTACGTTTATGACATTTCATGTTTTGCTGCGAATCCTCGGCAGAGGGGGGAACTGGTTTGGAAGGACTGCGCTTTCGGTATGTTATACCTGAGTGTTATTTTCCCTGTGTTCAGCAGGCAAAGGGGCGCAGAGATGGGCTTTCCTCGGCCGGCGACAACCCACGGCCTGCCCTGGGGGGAGAGGGGGTCGGTGTGGGCTGGCTGGGTCCCCGGATCCTGCTCCTCCAGAAGAACTCGCAGGGCTTTGGCTTCACGCTGCGACACTTCATCGTCTACCCTCCAGAGTCTGCGCTGCACACCAGCCTCAAGGTACGCCGGCAGATCATCAGCGCCCTCAGGCAAGGACACTGAGCACAGGGCAGGAGGGTCGTGGTTCGGTCAAGCCACAAGTGTAGTGAGGTCAACATGTAGGAAACGATTCATGACTTGTCGGGGAGAAAGCAGGCTTTGCACTTCTTTGACGTTTTCCTTCCTGACGAGTTGGTTGGAGTTATCAAAATTCATCAGAAGAGAGCTGCCCATGAAAATCCATGTCTCACCCAGTTGACCACTGGTTAGCACGGCCCCATTGTTAGAGGGGTAGACTGGATGACGAGGAAGATGATGGAATGGTACCAAACTGAGGTGAGTCAGAGCAAAAGATAGACAAGAAGAGACGGAGAGACAGGAAGAGAAAGGAAGATGGATAGACATTAAGGGGAAAATAAGATGAAGTGACGGAAAAATGAGTGAATGTTAGGGTTAGATGCTAAAGACACTTTTAATAGTTAATTAGTTGCCAGAATGTCTTAGTGACCGTGTACAGACAATTAGTGATTGTGTACAGACAGTTAGTGATTGTGTACAGGCAGTTAGTGACCGTGTACAGACAGTTAGTGACCGTCCCCGTGGGCCACCGGAGACAGAGCCGGGATATGGGAGACACGGGCGTCCAGCCAGGCAAAACAAGGACCCCATTATACTGGACCCCCCCCCATCCTCCTTCGGGCCACACCCCAGCCCAGCAGCTGCAGGGACTGTGGCTCCACCCCAAACGGCACCATATTCCCCATGTAGTGCCCTACCCTTGGCCCAGACGGTGCGCCCTAAAGTTGAATAGGGCACCATTTTGGTTCCACACGGAGTCAATGGGCCCTGTTGTCCTGGCCGGCCTGGTGCCACTCATTTCGGCTTGGCAGCACCAGCGGTACCAGGACCGCTGAGAACAATGGGGCCCACTGAGGCCGGTCCTGTCCAGTTTCCCGGGTCACGTGCGCCAGCGAGAGGTTGCTGGGGCGAAGCGGAGGACGGCCCTTCTGGAGGGGCCCGGGGTTGTGACTGCCTGTCTCAGAGTCTGTCAGGGCCCCATCAAAGACGTGTGACATGACTGACGGAGCCCACGACGGACGTCCCCACGTCACACCTTCCTCTGACCTTCGACCTTATCCGTTAACCTTCTAATCTGTAGCCATGCAGAAAGACAGTAAAAAAAAAAAGAGGTTAAGGGTGGGGGTTCTGAATCCCCACCTATGTGGCCAGCTCCACCCGGAGGCCGCTACCCCCCAGATGGTCCCTGCTTCCTGGCTGCATTCTGGGGTGGAAGCCCTCCTTTCTCTGGCTCTAAAGCCTCACTATTGTCCATGGAGGCAGGAATGAGCCCACTCAGCTCTGCCTAAAGCCACGCAGCAGCCCCCCAGACCCTCACACACCCCAAACTGTCCACTCAGCTTAGTGTGTGTGTGTGTGTCTACATCAGTCCCTTGTCTGCCTGGTCCAGAAACTCATCCCTGGTTGGGTCCCCTGTCTATGGACATCATGAACCTGCCAACCGCCAAACCTATCTCACTGTCTTCCCTAGGTGTGTGTGTGTGTGTACTGCATGTTATGAGCTCGTGAACCAGAGCATGTCCGTCTGTCTGCCTGATTGTCGGTCTGCCTGACAACTCTGTGTTGTCACTCCTCACACGCTAAGCTGCTTGTAAAATTACGCACACATAGAAACGTGTAAACATAAATTGGATTCAACGCAAGGGAGGCCTGAGGTCATGGGGTCAGGGGTGATTCTGTGTCCCACCCATCCTAATCTCTGTCGGTCTGGTGTCGTGCAAGAGCCGATTCCGTGAACAGGTGTTGAGGTTGCCGTGGAGCTTTGTTCCCATGGTACCGGTATCAATGTTGATCACAGAATAAAGAAGTGGGATCATTCGGTGGGATCTATGGTGTTGATTTAGTTTTTCATTGTCTTCACAGGACGAAGAGAACGGGAATGGAAAGGGTAAGTGTTGCACCACTCCACACACGCACACTTCTCCATCAGTCACAACACCAGTGTGCTCTCGCGAGGGTGTCAGGGCCCCTCCAGCAAGGCTAATATATCAGTGGGTAGCTACACTGCGCCCCCTGCAGGTCAAAGCATTGTACTGCCGTTTTGAGGCTGGTGGCCCTAGTACGCTTGAGTCGTTGAATCCTTTAGCAGGCATAGTTACTGTTAAGAAAAGGTTAGGGTTAGGGTTACCCAAACAAGGATCTGTGCATTACGTCCTGATGATTACATCCTTGTTATTATTTGAAGAAACCATACCAGTAAAACATTTGACACACCTACTCTTTCAAGGGCATTTCTTTATAGATTTTCTTACTATTTTCCACTTTGTAGAATAATATTAAAGTCATCAAAACTGTGAAATAACTAATTGAATCAAAAAGGTGTTGCATTTCATATAGTAGATCCTTCGAAGTAGCCACTGTTTGCCATGATGATGGCCTTGCACACCCTTTGTGTTTTCTCAAACACATGCCTGAGGTAGTCAACCGGAATGCATTTCAGTTAACAGGTGTGCCTTGTTAAAACCCCCAACTTTTGACATGTACTGTTTATTTATTTTCCTTTATTCTAGTATTATAATTACCATGTACAGTTTGTTTAAGAATCACATTGTTAATGTTTGCTCCGTGTCACAGAGTTACAGAGGAACCGACTGGAGCCCATGGACACCATATTTGTAAAGAATGTGAGAGAGAAAGGCCCCGCCCACCAGGCCGGCCTGTGCACAGGTAAAGAGCAGGTGTCTGTGTTCACGGGGATCAGAGTGTGTACCAAACTGAAAGAGAAAGGGGGGTGGAGGTTGGCTGTGTGCAACAGCCTGATTTACAGTGTTAATAACCTTGAGAGGAACCATCCGACGTGATGACTATGGACATGATTGTTCAGACGTGATGACTATGGGCATGATTGGTCAGACGTGATGACTATGGACATGATTGGTCGGACGTGATGACTATGGGCATGATTGGTCGGACGTGATGACTATGGGCATGATTGGTCAGACGTGATGACTATGGGCATGATTGGTCAGACGTGATGACTATGGGCATGATTGGTCGGACGTGATGACTATGGGCATGATTGGTCGGACGTGATGACTATGGGCATGATTGGTCAGACGTGATGACTATGGGCATGATTGGTCGGACGTGATGACTATGGACATGATTGGTTGGACGTGATGACTATGGACATGACTGCTCAGACGTGATGACTATGGACATGATTGGTCAGACGTGATGACTATGGACATGATTGGCCGGACGTGATGACTATGGGCATGATTGGTCAGACGTGATGACTATGGACATGATTGGTTGGACGTGATGACTA
>JACXGK010012156.1:0-14839 GCA_016801125.1 Novumbra hubbsi
GAATGTTACTGAGGGGACCAGTAGGAGAATTAGAATGTTACTGAGGGGACCAGTAGGAGAATTAGAATGTTACTGAAGGGACCGATAGAAAAATGTGAATGTTACTGAGGGGACCAATAGGATAATAAGAATGTTAATGAGGGGGCAGGTAGGAAAAGTAAAATGTTACTGAGGGGACACGTAGGAGAATTAGTGCAGGAGAATATAACCTTTGTGATAATTTAATATCTAATAATCTGACCCCATATTGTATGTATGTGTTCGTGATAGTAAGTGACTATAATAAGCTGGTAGTACTTAGTAAAGGTAACTACTACTTCAACAAGAGCCTAGCACAAAAAGGACATGTTTTTCTCGACCTACGCAAATCCACAATGCTTCTCTTCAGTACAGAAGTAAATTGATTGTGTAGCAATTCTGAACCCAGGGATGACCAGTCTGGTCACTTCGATTTGTGTCTGCGTGTGTACTCAGATAAGATAACCCATTAACCACCATATTGTTTAGGTTGTTTATCACAAACCGTACAATTAGGATTATGTGTTCCTGGGCCTAAACAGAATGTTTAAAACTCCAATTTAGGGATTAAAAATGAACAAGGAATGCCATCGTAATCTATATTAAAAGTAATACATTTTACTTAGATCAAGTAAATAAAGTTACAATACAATATTCAGTGACTCCTAGAAATAAGTATAGCTTCAGTATTGGTCCCCACACGAGACAGACTGATTCCCAACTCTAGCATTGCATTTTTTTAAATGAGTACCTCATCTTAGCAAACATAATGCATTCACACTTTTACATGTATTCATGTACATATATTTAATTAGCACCATCCAAAGCTAGACATGAATCCTTGATCCAGGTAACATTTACCCGTAACAAACGATACACCACATGTTATCTTTCTATTTTGTTGATGAATCCGCCTTCACACTCGGTTCTTCTGCTCCGATAGGACAACCTTGGTCCCCACTTTGTATGTGCTCTCCTTTCAGGATGGAAACAGGCACATTGATGTAAGATCATGGCGTCCCGCTGAGTTAAGACTCCAGATAACATGGCACCTTCACCACAAACCTTCCAAAACACGTCTTCCATTACACTACGAAACAAAACGAGAGAAAGAGAAAAAGAACGGTTCCCTACCTATGTCAGAGTTTGTCTTGGATGATGCCCTTCATTTCCTTTCCAAGGTCTCTCCTCTCTCATCCCCTTCCCCCCTACCCTCACCCCACCCCCCTTCCCTTTCCTCTACATCATAAATTGCTGAATATAAAGCCGTGTTTCCAGTCCGTTTCACGCGGCGGTGGGCGGTGGGCCTTCAGATCTCCTCGCACCTCAGGAGGCAGTTAGCTGGAAAAGTGTTCTTCTCTCTGCGTACCTCTGTACCTCCGCCTTGGATCTGTCTATGCATCATTCAGGCTGGAGTACAAGGTCAGCCGGTGGCATTACCATTTAGTGAGGGGGAACGCTTGGCCAGGAGACCACACATTAATAAACGGCTCCTTCCAAAGACAATATATATATTTCCTGACCATTCATCCTCTAATGATCCAATGTCCTGGGAAAGTACACCCTCCGTGCTCCAAGGGAGGCGCTAGGCCGCTTCCCACCATGTGTGCTGCTTGGACAAAATGACATTTGAATTTGCGTTTACCTGGAAGGTTCTGTAGAGCTGGTCTCTATGTAAACGCCCTATTAAATCATCTTCATAATTGCTCAAAGGGAAAAGTGGTTCGTTAACAATCCAAATTGCAGGCCGAGAAAAACGCCACGTGTGTGATGCGTGTAAGGACTTGAACCAAGGCGCAGGTGCAGCGCCAGATGTATTTTAATACTTTGTGCTCGGCAGAGAACGACACGAAATACACGGCGTACTATACTAAGTACGAAAGAAACGAAGAATGCGAATGCACCAAGTGCATATACTTTAACGCACGCAAAGCGTGATGCTCACAGAGCATCGATCCAAAGGACGGCCGTCGTGGCGACACACAACAAACAGACAACAACAACACTCACAGAGGACGGACACGGAAGGGATTATATAGCCGGTAAACAGGTACCACCTGGTGGTGATTGGGAAGGGGTACGTTCACAGGACAACAAGCACGGTGGCGACTAGAACCCCGGCGACGTCGCGCGTCGGCTCACCACGCGCCCGGAGTGGAGTGCGTCTCCTGGAGGAGACGTGACAACGTGCACGTTTACCGTTCACTGGAAGGGAACCACAGAACCCAAACAGGTGGAGGAAGTGGTGGTTGGTGTTTTGGTACCTGCATGCTGGTTAAACCGGAGCACTTCAGAACCTGAGGAACCTGATGATTCAATGGCCAGTATGATGTTGTAATAGCAGTGATCCACGAAGCTGAAACTGTGGCAGGCCAATGACCAATTGTGTGTTATAAACAAAATACACTTTCAAAATCATAAAATGATAAGCCGTTTGGCTTAAATATTTCACATGCATACAAAATATAGCTTCTGTGCAGTTGTGATATATGTTTATATCTGTACTTTATTTGTCCGCCCGAGCGCCCAGCAGCTAATCTTATTAGTTGCGTGAGTCACCCTCCCTGTTTCGTACAAAAGAAATATAAACAGAAGCTCTGTTTTTGCCAAAGTAATATTTATTATTACAAACTGAAATTTAGAGTAGATTTCCTTTAACGGCTATCCTTCCTTCAACACCCAAAAATATATCGATAAGATAATCATGGCTATGTTTGTGGTCAGAAACTATTTGCCACCATGTCTTGGGGTGTCCCCATGTTCCCAGCCTATATTCCCAGCCTATGTTCCCTGCCCATATTCCCAGCCAATATTCCCATCCTATATTCCCAGCCCATATTCCCAGCCTATATTCCCAGCCCATATTCCCAGCCTATATTCCCAGCCTGTTCCACAAGCAAGGAGGCCATGGAGGAAAGGATTGTGTGTCTGAGAGAGCCATGGCATTGCAAGTTCAACACAGTTATCTGATTGATTAAAATTCACACATGACATCATTTCATTTGTTGATGTTTTATAAGAGCTTTGTTAACAAATCACCTTCCAGTCCATGTTATTAAAAATGTAAGAAGCACAACCGGTTTTGCAAATACCATAATAAGCAATATTTACTTGCTATTTACACGATACCAAGTCCCTTTGTACTCCAACGGCCATACTTCCTTTAAGGTGCAATAAAAAAGCAATCAGATAACAAACGTTACCGGTGAGGTAATACACAGAGAACGAGAGCCTTGGAAAAAGGGGTAACATAAGAGAACCTTTATATTTCAAGTTCCTCACAAGCATATTCATTCACAATTAAATGTTGAAGAATATCAATAGACTTTATTCGTCATTATAATAGTTTCGAATTAATACATCTGGGACGAAGAAATAAAATGGAAAAAACACATCAATGGCCAAAACACATCAATTTGTTATGGTTTTCCTGTTGTTTGTTTTGGTTATTAATCTGTCCCACAGTACATGCCCTCTACACGGGAATATACGGTGGGACTGGGGGATAAGAATGAACCCAAAGGATATTGATGCACTTTACAATAGTCTCTGTAAAGTATGAGCTCTCTGAATAGGGAAGTTCTGTTCTGTATGGCAAGACATGCTGAGGTGGCACAAATATAGAACACGTTTGTTGATATGATACTACAAAGACTTTTCTAAAATACATAAAGAAATATACATGTAAAGATAATTCACAGATCAAAACTTCATAAGAGCTTTTTTAGTTAATTGATTGTTGGTTGACTGATTCAGTTTAGTTAATAATTAATATTTTTCACCAGTATATTGCTAGGCAATCCAATAAATATTTCAATTGCAAACAAAAGAAGGTTACGTTTGTCTCCTCTAGATGTTTCACTTCAGACAGAAAAAGGTTGGGATTGTCAATACAGGGATAATGATAGGGCTTACTTGTAGTTAGCCTTGTTCATTAAATCAACACGTATAAAAGTATATTGTTTGCTTTATTTTTCAAATGTTAAAAATACATTTGTAACAGTGAAACTGTTTGTGTTTAATAAACTTAATTTACAAACTTGTGCACTATTTAAATGTTCTCGCAACCACATCTTTTAATCAGGTGACCCAATGTGGGTTAGTGACTTCCATTTTTGGAAATACTTTTCAAAGGAAAATTACTTGTCAAAAGTAGTAATAATAGAAAACATCATATTATTCCTGGGGATGTATATGAACAGATTTTTAAACATTTTATTGTTGATAAATATTGTCTGTTTTATTTTCAACACTTCCTGTTTTTTACCTTTATTTAACCAGGCAAATCAATCAGGAACAAATTCACTGCCTGGCAAACACACACTCACAATTTTGGTAAATACTTACAGTGGGTATATTGTCAAGAGGCTGTTGGCATCGAGGAGCAATAGGAACACTGTCAGACAGTTAAAGTGGAAAAACTTGCTTCTGTAGAGTCACACTGTGCTATCTTTGACATGCAGAGTCACACTGTGCTATATCTGACATGTAGAGTCACACTGTGCTATCTTTGACATGCAGAGTCACACTGTGCTATCTTTGACATGCAGTCACACTGTGCTATCTTTGACATGCAGTCACACTGTGCTATATTTGACATGTAGAGTCACACTGTGCTATCTTTGACATGCAGAGTCACACTGTGCTATCTTTGACATGCAGTCACACTGTGCTATCTTTGACATGCAGAGTCACACTGTGCTATATTTGACATGTAGAGTCACACTGTGCTATCTTTGACATGCAGAGTCACACTGTGCTATCTTTGACATGTAGAGTCACACTGTGCTATCTTTGACATATAGAGTCAGTGTGATTGAACCATTTTGTCCTACTCTCTTCTTATCCAAACGACAGAAAGAGAGTTAGCAAGTCAGAAAGATAAAAGGTAGCGAAGGAGAATATCGAGCATAGGTTTTATTTTACTGTTGGTTGGTTAGCAGCAATTGTGATTAAAAGCCTTTCAAAGACATATCTGATCTACGGGACACACACAAAGACATACCCACACACGCAAACACACACACAGCCATGAAGTCGATTTTCTATCTTCCATATCCCCTATCCTTAATTGTCCTTAAAAATAAAAGATGAACCCGGAACACACACAAACACAAGTGGAACTGATTTCCAAATAGATAAGAAAATTTATGATCGTGACAAGCTGTATTCATAGCCAAGCCAAGTCATTCTGCTTTTTTCCCACAACGCAACTTCAAGTCATGTTAGTCAATACGCATTTATGAAAACCCACCAGACGACCTTGTTTACCGTCTGCCCACTCCCCAGTGGTGGCCAATCATGGAGCATCGTGAAGATTCCTAGCCACTCATCAGCTAGCAGCACAATCTAGACTGGACCAAACCAAACCATCAGCTAAATCAGCATGAATGAGTGACAAACCATCAATGTGCAGGTGCCACCACTCAGCATTCATGCTCTCGCCGGGGTCATGGCCAAGATGATTTAGAAGGAATTTCATAAGGTGAACTAAACGTCCATTGGTGGCATTTTCAAGTGAAAATAAACGTCTGATTTCGATGTGAACTTGTGATACCTTGTTGACTTCCAGCCAAAGCAATTAATCATTCCCAAGGACCTTATCCTTTTGTATAGTCTTCGTAGCTGATACAGCGTAGGTTAATACCCTATTATTGTCATGTAGTTTACCCTTAATTGAATTACTAAACGACAGTGAGTCTGTGTCACAGGATACAGCAGAGGAACCTGGGATGATGAAACACGATGTTGAAGCTTCGGTTATGACTCTTTGAATATACCCTATCACAGACAATGAGATCCACCTCACTTACAAGCAGGAATCAGCAGCATGTTACGACATCTCAGGAAAATAATTACAGGCAGTTTAATTTTGCCATCCCTGAGTCTGATGCTTTTACTCTCTTCGTCTCTGTTTTGTTCACCCCCCCACTTCATTCTTTCCCACTCTTCACCTCTTTTCCTGTTACTTTTCTTCAGCACATTTCTGTGTGTAGACAGGTGTGGTATTTAATCTGGAGGAGCAGCTTTGATAACCCCGGATTCCCACCTGAGAGGAGCCTGGGTGGGGGAGGGGCCTTGGTGGGTGTGGAGCCTGGGTGGGGGAGGGGCATTGGTGGGGGTGGAGCCTGGGTGGGTTAGCTGACACTCAGATTAATAACACTCACTCTCAAGCGGATCTTCCTCCTCCTTTCCGTCCTGCCTCCCCTCTATCCCTTAAGCTATCGTTTTCCCTCAGATGTTTTCTCCCTACGCTCTCTTCTCCGTTCTCTGTGCTCTCCTTTCCTCTCCTTTCCTCTCCTCTCTTTCTCTCCCTCTCGGTTGGATGCGTCTTTACAGCTCTTCTCTGATTTGTGAACTATATGAATAATGACTGCATAGTGAGATAATTCATTGTTTCTATCTCCAGTATTTTTCTGGAAATCATGCGTAGCTAAACTGCTTTCATTCTGGTGTGGGTCATTTCAAAGCACCAGCGTGATCTGCGTTGGTTTCTGCCACTTTGCAGTTTTACCCTGAAGCGCTTGACTCTTGAGATTTTATAAGCCATGTGCACATCGGGACTGTTTTCAGAAGGCTGGACGAATATGTATCTCAGTCAGAAGCATCCCAGACGTCACAAACAGACAATGACATAATACGTTTTATGTCCAGTGAACTGACAGACGATTACTGCCTTAGCCTCTGTCTTCAGCTCGCTCTCCATAGTTTGACACTTCTAGCAACAGGCTGTAACAGTAAAGCGATGACAATGGAGCATTTCCAACACACAAACTGCCACTAGTAATTTAAGCAAGTGTTTTAACTACAGCAATTTGCTACCACTGTGGGATAATTGCTTTGAGTTTTAAGACTGGACCCCATATTATACCCAGCATTTAGAGTGTGAAAAACAACATTTAGTGCTGGGACCATTCTCATAGAAGTACAGTGATGCTTGGATGAGATTTCATTTAACAGTCTCTGCACATTGTGAGGTAATGAGGGAGAGAGGAAAGTAGAAGAGAGAATGGAGAAAAAAAAGAGAGGGTATTGAAGCTGTTAGATCTAATAGCTCTGTGTATGTATGAGACAGTCATAATAAAAAGGGAGACCAAAAGAAGAGGGCTTCCTATTGAGCTTTGTGTCTTTTGGAAACACAGCATTACTTGACTGGACCGTACATGCAAGCACCGTGCCTTTAAAGTGCTACTAAGTAATGAATCTAAGTGAACCTGGGTGTTTCCCGGCAGAGATGGTTGGATTTTGGTTGGGTTGTGTTGACAGAAGATAAAACATGAACGGTCAGCATGACGGGTACATGGATATTGTTTAAAATAAAATAGTAAGTATTGAGTTAAAATAAAAAGTGGACAAACAAATCTTGCTACAAATGGAAAGTTGAACGCTGTTTTGTTAGCCTTTGAAGAGATAGTGAGCCAGTCGGGAATGAGATATTTATTTATCGTTTGAAGAGATAGCGAGCCAGTTGGGAAAGAGCTATTTAGTTAACATTTGAAGAGATAGCGAGCCAGTTGGGAAAGGGCTATTTAGTTAACATTTGAAGAGATAGCGAGCCAGTTTGGACCATCAGTGAACGATCTGGCTAGCAAATTTTGATCAATCAATCAAATAGCAAAAGTGGATAGTTTTTGTGGTATTAGAACTTTTAGGGCAACCTAACGAACATTCACAAAACCTATTTGGTGTTGCCCGTGGTTACATCTAAAGTTCACATTGCAAAGCGTAAGGAGAGATACTCATCTTTTTGATTGCAACATCATGTCATTTAAACCTCACCGCTAATTAGTGAACTGCCTTGATGTCACACCGTCACAGCCTGCTTAACTGTAGCCATTGCAGGCAGGCTGCCTCGCTGGTCCGTTGAGGGAACACCATCTAAAGCCTCAGTACTCTCTCTCTGCGTTGCATCATTGTCCAATGGCAGCGTTTGAACTCAACATTTCACCATGGTTTCTCTGCCGATGGCTGAAATAATGAGAACATTTTTTTTTTTCTTCTTGGCTTTTCATTGGTTTCTGGTGTTGCAGATAGAACGTCACATTGACATGTTGCCGATGGCAACACAACGCTGAAGTGTCAGTTCGCGAGGCTCCTCATCCGCGGTGCCCTCTAGATGAACTCTCTGTGTGTTTATCTGAGTAGCGGTAGCTATCCCCTCGCGGTGCCGGAGGCCTCCTGGTGACGGTTAACTCGCACATTCTGACTACATTCAAAGGGACCGTGAGGAGTCGATTTGCATAATCTGGAGGGCCGGGTGTGTTTTTAGGGAGAGGGGAGATTTATTCTCTCCTTTCCTAAATCTAATTATCCTTCTGGCCTGAGGACTGAGCTCCCTCTACGATGGGGAGAATAGACACAGCCATAGATGGAAACACGACACAAAGGCTGAGAGGATCCAGACAGAGAGAGACAGACAGGAGGACATAGAGAGACAGGCAGGCAGGAGGAAGGAGAGGCAGCCACAGAGGCAGAGAGACAGGCAGACCAAGAGAGGCAGACATAGAGGCGTACAGCGAGAGGCAGAGAGAAAAAGACAAAGTTTCATTTTAGATTTCCTTTTGAAATGAGCTTTGAGTTTCCTGACCCAGACTAGTACATAGTCATTTGTTGCGGCACTCTGTCAGAATAGTAGTTATTGTGAATGCAACATTGTTGTGTACCTGGTACCTGACTGATTCAGTGTGATAGACTGTGTGATTGAATTCCTGGGGGTATGGACTTTATATGAAGTGCAGTCCATAAGTAATTGGACAGTTGTTTGATTTTGTTTTCGTACTCCAGTACATCGGGTTTGAAATGACACTAAGGGATCCAAGCAGCCAGCTTTAATTAGAGCGTATCTACATCCATGAACCATTTGCCTTGTACAAATTACAGCCCTTTTTATACACTACCCCCCCCCACCCCCCCCCACACACACACACACAGAATGTAGGCAAATCAAAAGAATTTGGATTAATTAACATAATCTTAAATAAAGTCATCATATTTATCACCTGGCCGCAGATACTTTGCATATGAAGACAGAAGTCGGCGACCTAGAAACAAAATGAGATGCTGGATCTCTTCCCTTGTTGTGCCATGTTCAGTTCCTGTTTGTTTCTGGCTTTGTTGCCTTCAGTATTGTCTTCATTAAGTGAAACACACCGAATTACGTTTGAGTCATTGGCATGGCTGTTTAAAAAGTAATCTTATTTAAGAAGTAATGTTAAACAGCGTACAGGCGTATTCACTCAGATCCAATCATCTAACCTTGCATCAGAACAATGAACCCGGGGCCAAAACGTCACATCATAAAATAAAGACATGAGAACAAGTTTTATTGGCAGTTTGCCATGGTTTGCCACCATGTTTCAAAGCTAAGGTGGTATTATTTTCCTTTTACCATCGCTCCTTCATTGTCTCTGTCCATTTGGTTTTGTTCCAATCTGTGACATGCCTATTCTCTCCTTGAGGGGTTTGCATCTTGAGGTAAAACCTCTAGGGTGATACCGGTGTGGCCTCCTCTTCATGGCACTTATCGTTACGGTACTCGTGAGTGGATTTCCTCTTCTTGCTAGTTAGTTATGTTTTTCTTTACAATTAGCGTCCTTCAGTCATCCACTACAGTAACTGAGGTCTTTTGACCAGAGTGATTGTATGCATGTTAAATTACCATAGAAAAAAAAGACAGCGATTCAGACACGCACTCCTGTAGCTCCCACTTAGCTAACTATAATAGAGAGACAAGAGGCGCTAACTAGCTCTGAATGTCTGTTTTGGGGGGGAGGCATTCAGAATAGTTTACAGAGGGCATTTGAATCGGGCCTTTAAGGTACTAGTAAGAAGCTTAGCTGAAGTCTCCAAAATGTCTTTATATCGATAGAAGTCTTAGGTATGCACCTCCTGTCGCCTCCCTCGGTCCTCCCCTCTCCTCTCTTCATACTCACCTTCTCTTCATTAAAACTCGTAATTGTCTCGTTCACACCTGCTCGTGTGCTGGATCATTTGGGACGTCTTCCTCACCAGAGCAGCTTTTCTCATCAACGCCGATCTTGGTTCACACCAGACAACTGTGTCCTTCACTCACCTACAGAAAAACCCACACCTGCCTTGGTGTGTGTGTGTTGGTGTAGGTTTGTGTGTTCCTGTGCATGTGTGTGTGACAACGTGTGTATGTTTACCGAACTTCTCAATGACCTTCTCCACGACAGTCACATGTGTGTCTTGTACAGGTTGTTTGGAATAGAACAGGGAAATCTGCCTCTCCATTTGACCTGTTCTGGTTGCTGTGGAATACTCCTGATCTTGTTTCCTTAGTATCCAACCTTGCATGTTTCCGGAGCCATCCACGTCCTCATTCCTGTCCCCATCTCTGTTTTCAGTAGGAATGGTAAATCCTCCAGAAGGTTAAGCCTGTGGTAAGCATGTTTGTTACTCAGCAGATGCCCTTTTCCAGAACGTTGGTAAGGCGGCCAGACGTATTAAGTTCACTTTCCACTCAGTGAGGCAGCTATCAGTGCTGGAAAACAGAATCCTAAGCATGCAGAAGCAGAAGTTATAGAGTGGTGACATTGATTGTGCCATGATCTGTCAAATCCTCTTTTACTAATTTGCAATTTGGCATTTTTCTATGAATTGGTCTTTAATGACCAGACTTCTCGGAGACGTTATGTATGGCGGTCAATAGATTATTTGACAAACATATGCCTGACTCAGTCTACAGAAGAAAAATGTGGTGTGAATGTAATAAAGAAAATCTGGATGCTTAAAAGCTCCTATTAATCATTGGCAGACAGGAGAATTATTGCTGAACATTAGTAAAGCCGATAAATTAGAGTAATTTGCCAATATGTATATTGATGGAGTGCAGTGTAAAAACAAGCCTTTAATGCTCTGCATTATTCAGCAAAATGTGCTCTAATTGGTTTTCTTTAGGTTTGCATATTGACTGCAGTGTGTGTGTGTGTGTGTGTTTGTGGGTACAATGTGTGTTCAACTTTCCAGGCATAATATCGCTGCTTTTTCAGAAAATCTAAAGTCTCAACATTTGGCAAATCTTGGCGGAACCCAGGTCTCTGCGAGTCGCGTCGATACAACAAACGGATCTTCAGAACACGTGGACGGACGGCGGGTGCGTGTCCAGATCCACGACCACGCCGTTCGGTCCCCTCCTCGCGCTGTGAGGTCTGTGAAGAAGCCCTCGTCTACTGACCCTCCCTCGTCTTTTCCCCCGCGTGACGCCTCCCCGCTCTCCGTGCGCTCCACACTTCACACCACTCTGAGATTAGTTCTCCCTGAGTGGCGCCCGCTCGGGGGAAATGGTCTCATTAACAAGGAGAGGAGCAGCCGAGAGGCCAATCTGCCTCTGTCCGCCATTAGGCTGCACAAGCTCCTTAATCTGCCCAGTGCATGATGGACACTGGCGGGAGAACGGGAACCCCACCCCGCCAAGATGGGCTCCGTTATTATAACATAAAGAATGGTTATTAAAGTGTCTGCCGAACAGAGGTGTCTGCCATCAGAACCCTGTCTCTGCCCTGCGGTCGTATGTGTTTCTGTGTGTTTCTATGTGTGTGTGTGTGTGTTTGCGTGTGTGTGTGTGTGTGTGTGTGGGGGAGCCATTTTAAAGCCTATTTTACGACTTCTTCGCCCTTCCCTCCCAGAGTAAAAGACCCGATAAGCTATTTGGCATATTTGTTCCATTCTTCCTCATGTAGAGCCGGACACATTCATGTAATGAGTGTTGCGTATCACAGAGTGAGAGGTTGTAGTGACTGGAGCTGTTCAAGGGGACACATTTATACTGATGCACCGTTGTGAAGGAAGGTTATCAACTCTGGAATGGGACTGTCCAGTGTTTGAATGGAAATGCGTTTTAGTCTTCCGGACACCACAAAATCACACATAAAGTATCGAGTGTATGGCATCCCTGTATCCTTGGAAACAAGACATCGTTACGCTGCGTGTCTCCAAGATCAATAGCATCGTTCATATTTCCTTTAGGATGGCTTGCTGCCGTACTTTATCTGCAAGTGGTTCATTTGATCCTATACACACTATAGGGGTTTTCAATGGCTTAATTTATCAACATGTCCGGGCTGGTACACATTGCATAATCACAAGATGATTGATGTCCGGATCACCCAGACTGTATAAGAAGCAGCATGTGTGACGAGACAATATGAAAATATAGAGTTGGATGAGTTTGTGTTTGCGTTGGGTTGTCAGACCTCGTGTCGTCATAAACGTGTTGAGGGAAACACAAGCAGCAATTGTTTTTTGATCAGAATTTCATGGTGACTGATCAAAGATGAGTTATTGACCTTGTGATTGGAACAGAGGCACGGAAAAACCACTGTAATTCATCACGCAGCTTATAGTCATGGATACGAATACTTTCACAACTTAAATGAACAAAAATATATGTAGATATTGTAACAACGGTTCCGGTGTGTGTACCAAATGTTTGTCAATGTCATGGTTTGTGTGTGATGTTATTTTTATTCTACTCTGGAAACATTAGGACATTGAAACACTGTTTTTTTCATTTGGTTCAATACTTCAGATGTTTAGATCTGAAATTCAACTTTTACTACAGGGTTAGGTGTAGATTCTCAGCGTTTGTGTAAATGTTGGTTTCACCATTTAGAAAAATCTAATATTAACATAGTTCATGTCTTTGACTGGCGTGCTTGATTAGTCAGGTTTGCTCCATCATGTATGCAGGTGTGAGAGAGCTGTCAATGTCCAGTGTTGATACAAGCAAGGCTTTGCGTTTGCATTTTGAATCTGCGATTTGTATCTGGCAACATGTGGTACTTGAGGTGTCAATAAAAGTAAAAAAGACTAAATGAACGCACAAACTCAGCCTTCCCAAACACAACATTTTGGAACATTATTAAAGAAAAGCAAAACACTGGAGAGCTCAACAGTCACAATCAGCCTGATATCTTAAAGAACATCTCCAAAGTGGATGATGATAGAATTACCATCAAATTCGGGAAAAGGGAAACACTTCCTAAAATAATCTGCTGAGGTCTAGAGAAAGGTGTAGTTTAAAGACAAAGCACAAAGATGAACATGTACCAGAAATGAAAAAAAGTGTGGAGAAAAAGGAAATGCCCAACATCAACAGCAAACCACCTAATTTGTGAAATAAGGTGGACAGGTGTTATCACATGGGTATGCACGGCTGCCTCTGGAAGTAGCACACTTTTCTTTATTGATGAAATTACTGCTGACGGCTACAGAAGCATTTTGTCTGTCAACGTAAAAGCTAGCCTCATTGTGCAACACTTCACCGTGCTGCAAGACAATGACTGTAAGTACACTTCCACAGTAAGAGGGGAATTGTTTCAGTGCCAAAATGTGGACGTTTTTGACAGGTCAATGTCAGTTGCCGAGTTGAAAATCCAATTGAAAATGCCTTTCAATAGCAGAAAGACATGAAAATAAACCACAGCTGAAGATGGCTGAAGTACAGGCTTGGCAGAGCATCATCAGAGAAGAAACAAAACATCCGCCAGGGTCACAATCATCAGGCAATTATTCTATGTGAAGGAAATCAGAGTAGTGTTTAAACTTACTATGTATTAAATTAGAATCTGTCCCAAAACCTTCAGGTGCTGAAAGAACCATGTATAAAACGTGCCTTTATTTCAAAATGATGAAACCAATAAAATAATGATTTGATTCTTTCGGAGAATAGAGTTGAGGACGATGACCTTGAACAGCAATGCCAAACTTACGAAAGGGATACATAAAATGGTTCTGAAAAAATTCTGAAAACATGAGCTAATGAAAGCAATGTCTACAGTACGGTCCATCTGTGTTGATGTTTCTCAATCTTTAACTGGGATTTAATCTAAATGACTTTTATTTCTTTAGGGGTAATGCTTTGCATAACATTTCACACACACACACACACACACACACACACCGAGAGCCCCCTGCTGTTTTTGCCATTGACTGACTGTGCCTGAGGTCAGATAAACACATTGTGCTGGGAGATTACATCCGTCAGCTCTCTCCAGGGGTGTGTGTGTGCATGCTTGTTTCTGTGTGTATGTCTGTGTGTGTGTGCATATGTCTGCGTGATTGTGTGTTCGTTTGTGTGCCTCTGTTTCACAAGGTGAACCCACTCAATTAAGAAAACAAACAGCAGTGTGTATTACTCGTTGTCAGAGAGGACAGGGTCTGATCAATGCGCCATCAACACACACACACACACACACACACACTGCCTGTTGATCAATCTGTGTCTCTCTGTAGGCCATACTATTAGTAGACAGCAAGGTGTAGTCTAATAACTGTTAACTGACCCTTTACTTGAATGTTTTATTATCCATCCTGGCCATGGAGCTCCGGATCTACACCGCCAAGGAGAAAAGGTGTGCATTGTTTCAGCGTTTTGGAAATAGAGATCGATCACTGTCTTCCACCGAGCGCTATCGTTTGTCAGGGCTGGACAGTAGGGGAAGCCGGGGTCCTTCGGAGGAGTGATTTATAGGCCCAGTCGGCATACTTACACCACCAGGTCATTATTCCTGGGAATTATTCCTCACCTCTATTCATTTTAGCGGCTCATCAAAAGACCGTCCTGTAGATTGCAGTGTACTCTGTTGTGTCCTTGCAGCTCGGTGCCAACAGGTAAACCAACAAGTTGAAACGTAGCACTCTATTGAACCACCGACGTTTCCATGGCGCCCCATCCAGTAGTAGTGTCGTGTGATGGAGGCACGGCACTTCATCATATGGTTTATCAAACTGCCACAGGCCCCTCATCTCATCAACTCTACGGGGGGGGGGGGGGGGGGGGGGGGGGGGGGGGGGGGGG
>JACXGK010012158.1:0-14864 GCA_016801125.1 Novumbra hubbsi
TGTAGTAGTGTGAGGGAGCCTGCACGCAGAGCTCCGTCACCAGGCCCATTCATCTCTGACTACCTGGGGCCTGTAGTAGTGTGAGGGAGCCTGCACGCAGAGCTCCGTCACCAGGCCCATTCATCTCTGACTACCTGGGGCCTGTAGTAGTGTGAGGGAGCCTGCACGCAGAGCTCCGTCACCAGGCCCATTCATCTCTTCCCTGGATAAATTATGCAGCAGCTGAGTCTCTGAGAACATGACACGTGTTTCTTTCTACTCTTTCCACTACAAGGAGTTCCCCTGTAGTCTGACGGCAGATGGTAGAGTAGAACAGACACACACACTGACACACATGCAGGCACAAATACACAAACCTCCGTTAATTAAGTTGCGGTGTTCTTCCCGGTTTTCTCTGATCGGTTCTCAACCGGGGAACCTGGTCTTGTTCTATTTCCACTGGCATGTTGTGCGATATACTTCCTTGTGTGTTCGGATGCCTCTACATGCATTATAATTACCCCACAGTGCCTATAGTTGCTGTGTCTGTGTTTTCCAACTCATTATTCAAAGACTGGCAGGTTTGAGTTAAGATGGGTGTGCCTGTATCAGGCACAGAATGAGGCCAGTCCAGGTTTGGTGATTTATTAGGGAATGGTTCTGGGACATACAGTTGGAGTGTTTGCGTCATCATCTGTTCAAAATGGCTGTGTGATATTAAACGCTCCTCTCTCTCTGTGTTATTGCCTGTTGTTCCTGCGGCAACAGCTTCTGTCCTGTTGCGTCGGGATATTTGCAGAACGACAAAAATGAACACCTTGTGTGTTTCCATTTTTATTGGGTCACACAGGGCTGGCGTAGTGAAGTCGGGGGTTGTCAGCTGCTGTGTGATTGGCCAGAACCTAAACCCTCACGCCCACTATTTCGGCCAGCAGAAGAAAAAAAACGAATCCAAATGGACAATAGCCCTGCAAACATCTATGACCTAATACCAAGGATCACCGCTGGTGCTGGCGCAATCAGGTGTGATGTCACGCAATCAGGTGTGATGTCACGCAATCAGGTGTGATGTCACGCAATCAGGTGGGATGTCAGCACAAACACTGTTATTTCTGTGAATTAGGGCAGTCAGAGTAAAAGCATTCATTATTATGTCGCCGTTTGTTGCAACTCCAATTCTTCACCATGTGGAACCTATTGGATTTCAGAACACATTGTATGGCTGCTGGCTGCAGTCTTTTTGTGATGTGGTGCTTTAACATTCACCAGGAGTGTAGCTGGAAAACAACAGCCTTGAAGAAACACATACAGCAGGTTCAAGGGATTCCCAAGCCTTCCTTTAAAGAACAGCAAAAACACAGTTTACACCATCTTATTGGTTATCGTGACAGATCTACCTGCATCGACTATCTGGTCGCTTTGGAACTTACGTTATCTCATGTTTATAGAAAGTCTTAATTGCCAGACCTCTTTTATAGCTGACACACATGTACTAGTGGCAGTTAACCTGGTGTATACTCAGCGGCTGCGTTTGTAATTGTGATTTAGTTTGATTAAAACGCTGTCCTTTTACATGTGGTGTTTTCGTATATGTATGTGTATTCTTGAATGCGTAAGGAACAGCAGGTCGAGGCCCTCCAGAGGGCGCTGCGTGTAGGATTTCATTCGAAGGTTGTCTGTAACGTGTCATGTGGTTAGCCTCAGTAGATCTCTACAATGTGCAGCGATTCCTTGCACAATCTACTGGTTAAATCAGGAACATGCTCACTGATGCAACACCTGGCCATTTAGCAAACTGTGTGTGTGTGTGTGTGTGTGTGTGTGTGTGGAGAAGATACTCGTATTAGCAAAAGGAAAGAGCACCTGCGCGTCTCGCCACTCGCTTGGAAACCCTAAAAAAGAGGGTGAAGGAGAAAGCGAGAGAGAGAGAGTGAGAGAGAGAGGAGGGTGAGCAAGAGAGAGCGAGACATTGGAGGAGGTGTCTAGAGCAGCAGGAGGGTTCCAGCAGAGTCACAGGGAAAGAAGAGGAAATCTGCAGCACTTTTGGGCTGGCTGTACTGAGAAGCCGGTATTGGAGCGGCGCTGTAGCCTCTCCAACTCTATACTGAAGCGGAGCGGCGCTGTGGCCTCTCCCACTCTATACTGAAGCGGAGCGGCGCTGTGGCCTCTCCCACTCTATACTGAAGCGGAGCGGCGCTGTGGCCTCTCCCACTCTATACTGACCCGCAGGGCCAAGGGAACCAAGGGGACTAGCGGGAGACGTCCAGGGCTCGGCGCGGAGGGCTGCTGGCTCGCAGGGTGAGCGTTGGTGGAGGGCGGGGGGGCCCAGACCCGGGGACGGCTGACGGAGTGGCAGCAGAACGGGGGAGCGGCGGGAGCCTGGGGGGTCACGGCAGGGGGAGGGATGAGCCCCGGGGATCCTTCGCTGCCCGGGGCTCCTGGACCGCGGATCACATAAGCGAGATGTCTCTGAGCGGGCGTGACAGCCTCCCCCAGGACGGGGCGCTCGGGTCCAGGAACGCGCGGGTCAAGCGGGCGGTGCGCATCTCGTCCATCGTGGCCCAGGAGGTGAGTGACTGGTCCGCCCGGGTTGCCGCGGGAGACAACACCACTTGGGTGCCATGACAACATTGGTGTGTGTGGGTTAACTCCTCCCCGGGACGGTTCACGTGTCGGCCTGTAGATGCAGGAGGCAGTGGGGAGACGTCGCTCAGCTGCGAGTGCTCTGGGAAATCATTTGGAGCCGGACGGGAGCACGTTGAACTCCTTTTTACTGTGTCTCTGTGTCGACTGAGTGGACTTGCGGAAAGTGCGTTGACAGAGGCAGTTAGACTAGAACACAGCGTTAACCCAGGGTGACGGTTCTATGGTTGTGGAAAGTGGGATTCTTTCAATGTGAGCAAGGGGAACTCTAGACCCATGGAGAAAATCCAATCTTGTATCTTCCCCTCATGAAGGCAGTTAGAGATGGGACCATCTAGATGTGCGTGGAGTCCGGCATGGGGAGTTTTTTATTGCTGCCATTTTTCAAACGCTGCAATTTAACACTGTTCTTTCAGCCCCTTACACTGTAGATAGAGCCGTCGGCTAGATGTTTTCATTGCTATTACTAGAGTGAGAGAGAGCCCAAAAGACGAGAACGAGAGACTGTTACAGAGCGTGAGCATAGTGGAGAACCAAACAATGCTGATAGATTTTAACAAATGTAAAAACATTCTATTTTGTAGACTCTCTTACTTACTGACAAAAGTAGTTGCTTAGATTTTCACATTTTTCGGACAGTGGGATTGAAACAGCCCAGGCGATGTAAGCACCCTTTTGTAGCCACCGAGTCAAATGGTATCATTTAGCAGACCCTCTTATCCAGAATGACAGTAGTGAGTGCGTATATTTTTTGTTTGTTTTTTGTAGTGTCCTCTGCGGGACTTAAACCTACAACCTTGTCATTGCAAGCTCCTTATTCTACCACGGGACTCACAAGCAGCCCCAGGATGAAGACTGCATGCTGATGTATTCATCCACTACCACAGCCTGTCTATACTGATGGAGAACTCTATGCAGAACTCTGAGTAGAACTTTGTGGAGAACTCTGAGTAGAACTCTGTGGAGAACTCTGTGGAGAACTCTGAGTAGAACTCTGTGGAGAACTCTGTGGAGAACTCTGTGGAGAACTCAGTGCAGCCCTCTGCGTAGAACTCTATAGAGAACTATGTCTAGAACTCTTTGGAGAACTCGGGGGAGAACTCTGTGGAGAACTCTGTGGAGAACTCTGTGGAGAACTCTTTGGAGAACTTTGTTCAGGGGCTACTGGCTGGAAAATTGTTTGCTTTGACTTAAAGCTGTGTGTGTGTTCAACATTTAGTGTCAATTCTTCCACACACTGTTATAGTTCTTTTATATGTGACACATCTGTTAAGTTGAGAGTGACGTTCACACGTGTATTTTGTAAGATAATCCCAAAAATAGTTAATAAAGACCAGGAATGAAAATCAATGTTTTAAGTGTGCCCCCTGTTCCCTTGGCAAAACATTCTGCCAACGTCTTCTTGAGAGGTGTTATGGAGACAGCAGAGAGAAAGACCGCTTCCACACAGCCTTCATCGATCACGTACAGAAACAGTGCCCTTGAACGCAGGGATCAGTGAACCTGGACAAATAAATCAAGACTCTTCCCTTCCTTTGGGCTTTAGATTGTATCTCCCTGGAAGTCACATGTCTTCACACTGAGACCTTGGGGACCCTCCCCTCTTTTCCTCAATTGCTCCCCACTTTCCCCCATTCTTTCCCTCTGTCCCCCATTCCTCCCCTCTGTCCCCCATTCCTCCCCTCTTTCCCCCATTCCTCCCCTCTGTACCACATTCCTCCCCTCTGTCCCTCATTTTTCCCCTCTTCCCCCATTCCTCCCCTCTTTACCACATTCCTCCCCTCTTTCCCCCATTCCCCCCTTTGTCCTCCATTCCTCCCCTCTTTCCCCCATTCCCCCCTTTGTCCTCCATTCCTCCCCTCTTTCCCCCATTCCCCCCCTCTGTCCTCCATTCCTCCCCTCTTACCCCATTCCTCTCCTATCCCCCCTCCTCTTTCTATACCAGTGTCAATAACAGTATATACTCTTGACTCTAGTCGGAGACACGAGCAGGATGTTACCTCAACTCTCTCAGTTGAGTGAAAGACAAGAGACAAGCAGAATTAAATCTCAACTCAATAGAGCCTGGGTGGTAGAGAGAGACCATCCTTCCACTCTGACTGGTATTCTCCACTGTGTGCCAGCGTTGAAACCCTGAGCAACCACCCATGGCTCTCATAACAAGGGTCGACTTCTCCAGTGAATTAGACTGAGTAAGAGAGACCACCAAACTTTGATCGAACCTCTTAACTCTACAGCCTGAGTGGTAGAGAGACCAGCAAACTTTGTTCAAACCTCATATCTCTATAAGTGGCAGAGTGAAACCAGCAGACTGTGATCTTAACTCTGTAGGCTGAGTGGTAGAGAGACCATCATCCACTCTGACGGTATTCTCCACTGTGTGCCAGTGTTGAACCCCCGCATTGCAACCCATGACTCACATCATAACCAGGAGTGACTTCTACAGTCAGTAAAAAATAGTGTCGGATTACAGTAGCCTAATAGGATAGTGGGTGGACAGTAGCTACCCAGACAGCAGAGGGGATCAAGAATCTGAAGTATCTTGGAATGGACAAAGGTCTGCCAGTGTGTTCTTTACTGCCATTAAGCACTCCAGAGAAACGCTGAGGTTGTTTATTTTGACAGGGCCGCAAATCATTTCTTCTAATAACTTGCTAAAGAAATCGTTTTGTCTTTTTGAGCAATTATATTAGTATGAAAAAAGGTACCTGTACTTATTAATTTACAGATTTAATTGAATAGCTACCAGTTCTGACATGGTAACCACTCGCTACATTTACAGCCCATTTTTCCAAGACACAATAGCACACAACCCGGTGTTGTGAATTCATCGCTTGACAGATGTTGGTGATATGTATTCAGGCCTCATTCCCAGCATCTTTCTGTAAAACAGCAGTGTGTCTGTGTGTGTGTGTGTGTGTTTGTTTATGTGCTCCCTTGTGTCACACAGTTCCTGCTGAAGGACGGACTGGTTTTGGCTCTCCTTGAGGCGCTGTGACTTGGCGGTCATCACAGCTCTGTCTCGGCTGTGCTAACAGCTGATTGGTGGTTGTGATTGGTAGGCGGGCCTGCAGTGCCCTTTAGGGAGTGTGGGTAATTGAGACACTGGCATGGGGGTAAATGGAGAAGAATGGTGAATCACCAGGAACACCTCGTCCACATTCAGGATGAAGGAAACGTTGATCAGTTAAAGTCATGTAATTGAATTGGGACTTGAGTAATTGTAGTGGGATTTATCCAAAGTGTGTTAATTAGGTGTTGTTGTTCACACACAGTTCCCAGTGACATTAATACAGAGCGGCACACTCCATCTGTCTCCATTGCTTCCGCGCTTCTGCTAGGAGGTGTCACACACACTGAAGATGTGAATGACAAGGTATCCGAATGGTTGTGGACAAGTTGCCATCTTGTCCGAGATCTTCAAATTCCCGACAATCTGACCGGTTGTATTCAGTGTACAGTGTATAGTCTCCAACAAATCTAGGTGGTCTTGAGCCACATTTCAGATTATCGGATGCAGTGCTACTGAAATAACAAAACCGTGTAGCTCAGGTGGTGGAGCATGGAGCTTACAAATACTGTGAGCCACTCTAGACAAGAGGTTCCGTTTACTACAATATAAATATTCATTTCTAAATTAAGTCCACTGTGAATTAGATTGATGGATGATTTTTTTTTTGTGTTTGTTTTTTGCATCCTACATTAACGTTTGAGCCAGCTGGTAGATCACTGTTTGGTTCCCTATAATTCTGTTTTATCATTGAGGCCAAACTACAGGAACTGCAGATGACTGGCCGACATGGTGAAATGCCGTAATATACAGGACCCATTTTGCCTCCCCAAATGGTACAATACTATGTATAATCAGTAAACTCCAATACCAAAATGCCTACCAACTTATCGCGTGCAAACATTTTTAATACAATACTATTTTATTTGGATTAAGTTCCAAAAGTTGAATAGGTAGCCTATTGTTCAGGAATATTTACTTTTGCCTTCTTGGTAAGAAATGGCCATACATATCCAATAAAATATTAATAATTAATCATGTTTCATTCGCTATGATTTTTACATTCAACCAATGTAGTAAACAATTTGGTATATATCTGCTAAATTAGGAATTGAAATGCTTTATTTCAGAAGTACAGGGATTTATAAATTCTTTAGATACCATACTGAAATATTTTATTGTTAAAAGGGAAAATATTTTTTTCAACTGTGGTAAATCTTAATTCTGAGAAACACATATGTGTTGCTCTACAGATTTTCTACAAACTAACAGTAACATTTGAAGTATTTACTAACCCAAATCCTTGCCGTTATACTCCTAACCGTAACCTTAATCTAACATTTGTAAGCAGTTTCTTATCAACAGATAGTTTGTTGAATATTGATAACATTATCATCTATAGAGCAGCTACAGATGGGAACTGGGACTCCATCTGTAGCTCCATCATGTTGCAATGAGGACCTAAACACATCCTCAGCTGGCAAGATTGGGGTCAATCTTAATTTCAAATGGTGCCACTTGTATGTATGTTGTTGAGGTGTGTGTGTCAGCTGTGGGCTCAGTGGAGTGTCATTTGTCTGATAGGCTGTCTGTTGGCAGCAGGCTGGGGCTGTGTGTTCACTGTAATGGGCTCTTGTAATGGGGCTGTGTGTTCACTGTAATGGGCTCTTGTAATGGGGCTGTGTGTTCACTGTAATGGGCTCTTGTAATGGGGCTGTGTGTTCACTGTAATGGGCTCTTGTAATGGGGCTGTGTGTTCACTGTAATGGGCTCTTGTACACATATCAACCATCAACCCCCAGTGGGAGCTGACAAACTTATAGGCAACCAGACCAGAAGGTACTGCAGAACGTCCCCTCGCTTTTCTGTCACAGTTCACGGAATAGCCCAGAACACAGCACTGAATGCAGCCGACAACACTGACCAGAACACAGCCTAGAACACAGAAGACAGCCTAGAACATTACCTAAACTTAACTCTAACCTCAACAACCAAACTATAATCCTAATTCTAAACCTAATCTCCCTTATCCTAACCTAACCCAAACCTTTTCACTAATGTCCAATGCTAACCGTAACCCTGGTTGTAACCCTAATCTGAACCCTAAGCCTATAAAGCACAGGTGTCAAACCGGATCCACGGAGGGCCGAGTGTCTGCAGGTTTTCGCTGTCACCTTGTTCTGGATTGATTAATTAGGTCACTAATTGGTTAGGTCTACCCTCACCTGGTTGTTTAGGTCTGAACTGGGAACCAATTTACAGGAAAAAACTAAAACCTGCAGACACACGGCCCTCCGAGGAACCGGTTTGACACCCCTGCTATAAAGTAAGCACCCCTCTCGTCATCTTTGCTGTTGTATCTGTTTGAGAGTTAGACGTTTACTTTATCCAGCACTTCCTGACAGGAACAAAGCAGAGAGTTAACTGTCACCTGAAGGTGAGACAGATTCATTCTAAAAAGACTAAAAGAGTAGAGAGTTCCTCTCCCCCAATTTCATCCTTCTCCTCTTCCTGTCTCCAGGATAGGTGCAATCTGTGTGTGTAGGTTTCACCTCCAAGACAAGTCTGCACCACAAACATACTGCTCTTTGCCCTTTCTCAGTTTCCCCCAGAATGTATAGTTTTGGTATTTTATGTTCTGTTTTTTGTGATGTTCTTGTTTGGCTTTTTATAATACCTCATGAATTTGCTACACTGTAGGCTGGGGATCAATATTCCTAAATAATGCATCTGAATTTAGAGTCTGGTGTAGCAGGCTAATTTATTCTCACCCCACCAAATATAAATAGTGACGTACTAAGGTACTAAATGTATGCGGATGCTAATGTGATTGGGGCAGCATCTAAATGTCTAAAATGTGTCTCATGTGTAAGACTCATCGTCCGGGTGAGAATGGAGCCCTGGGCTGGTCATGTTGTGTCCTACCTCTGTGTGATTAGGCCAGCTTGTAGCTCATGGCAGCTTGTCAGCCTCTACCTGTCCCCAGTCCCCTGCCGTTATCAAGACCGGATCTGCGCCACTGTGCCTGGAGGAACTGGAATATGACTGATGGAGACAGATCTGAGATCACGCGTGGGGGAACCAGGTTGTGGAACTCTGATGAAGTGTCTCCATTGCCGCTGAGTCGCTGAAGAACTTAGCATCCGAGCCTAGTTCATCACCCCGGCGACAGGGATCTGATTAATCGCTGAGGCTGACACTCCGCCATCCCCTATCCATCAGGTCGACAAATGGGTGAGGGGGGGGCGGGACCATCTATCACCATGAACTGCCCCATAGGATGATATCAGGACTGGACAGGCTCTGACAGTCAATGGCCATGACTCAGCGCCTGGGGCCAATCACCTGTGGTTTGGGAGGTGACTGTCTGTTGTACTCTCTGAAGGGTGAGCTGTTACTCATCGAAAATGTGTTAGCCTGCCTGTTAGTCGAACAGAAGGGTGGTGGACGTGTGAACGCTTCATTATATGTTTGGGTGGGTTTGAGGGGGGGGGGTGTTCCTTAAATGTTATTATAAAAACATGTTAGTGACCAATAAAAACATGTTTGCCGCGCCCAATCTCCAGTTAATGAATCTGACAAAGTTTATGTCTAAGCCATCATCCCAGCAACAGACATACAAACAGTCTTAGTTCTGGAATAGTTCCGGCTGGTTTGCTGTAAAAGCACTGCGTGCCTTCTATATAAATGGAAAAGGGTAACTCAGGGGGCACACATCAGTGACCGAGACCTACGGATCCGGGCTGGATGAGACCGGAGAATACACTCTGGGTTTCGTGTTCTTTGAGTTCCTTTGAAGAATTACAGGCTCGCAGACTTTGCCTGATCTAAGAACACGGCTGGGTTTAATGTAATAGATCAGGGGTGGGCAAACTACGGCCCGAGGGCCAAATGCGGCCCGCGAGGTTGTCCCATCCGGCCCACGGAATGCCCTTTTCTGGCCTCCAAATCAATTATGATTAACAAATTACAAAAAGAAATGTGGCCCTCCATTTCATTTCAAAATCCTGATGTGGCCCCCGAGCCAAAATATTTGCCCACCCCTGTAATAGATGATCTGGCTTTGTAGGGAGGGTCAGCCGATTCTGCAGCTACACATGTACTGTAGGTACAGCATGTTCAAATCACCTTGCCTTAACACGACCTTCCCTTGAACTGTGTGTGTGTGTGTTGTAGAGAAAGTGGCTTCTGGCAGCTTCAGAAAGACCAGTGGGCGACTGGGCACTCAAGTGTCGCATGGATGAGATCAGGTGGAGTAAAAATGAAAATGGAGAACCACCTTGAGTGTGTGAAAATGGAGGCTGTAGATGGTCTCTGGAGATCATGTGCTGTGATTAATTATCAGTGTTGTTGGGATCTCACATCACTGCACACCTCCTGTGCCCCCTATACACACACACACGCACACACACTCAGGCATAGACACTCCATCTTTCCACCTCTGGTTGATAGTGGAGGCTTCATGCCGTTGTATGTTGTTCAAGTGGAAGTAATTTGTGTCCTGACGTGTCTTGGGCTTTTGATTTAGAAGGCAGACAAAATATGCCTTAACTTCAATGTGTGTGTGTGTGTGTGCCATGCTGATAAGTTTGATCAGCGTGGAGAGGGATTTTGACCAAAAAGCTCCAGATGCTCATTTTCCATCTATCTTTATTTATAGCATGGCTTATCATTACAGATGTCCCCCTCACCACCTGCAACCTCCATCTCTCCAGTCTCTACAGGTTATGCTGTCACCTAGCTGTGCCGGAGGCTGACGTTGTGTCTGGGTTCATTGTCTTTTTCATAAATTTTTATCTTGTTTTGTTTGTGTTTTTTCGTGATGTTATGTAAAGCAGTTTGTCTGAGTTGAAGGTTGACTAATTAAAATAGGCAAGCAGAAGCTGCACACTCAAGAAGCCCTAATGCGGTTTTTTTATATTTTTTGGGGGACTGAACATTGCACTTTTTCAGGCTATCATGGAACCACGGCTCTGTTCTACAGTCCCACTGTATTTTGTAATCATCAACTGGGTTTTGTTCTGTCCACGGTGTCACTGTATTAAGAGTCGTCCACAGGGTTTTGCTCTGTCTAAAGTGTCGCAGAATTTTGGAGTCGTCCACTGAGCTCTGTTTTGTCGACCCTGTTACTGTATTTTGTAGTCGTCCACTGGGCTTTGTTCTGTCTACAGTGTCACTGTATTTTGTAGTCGTCCACTGGGCTTTGTTCTGTCTACAGTGTCACTGTATTTTGTAGTCGTCCACTGCGCTTTGTTCTGTCTACGGTTTTCACAGGCTGTTTGTCATTTCCTAGTTTCACTGACTACAGGTCACAGGCTTCAGGTCACTGTGTTAGCTCTGAGTGTTGTCCAGTCAGCTGGCTGCCAGTGAGACCCTCACAATTTGACCCCTGTCAATATGTGTCACCCAAACTGCAATTCAACCTAGCTACAGGTCACACACATACTGAGACGGAGGAAGAGGACAGAGAAGTGGAGCAGGTAGGGGTGAGAAAAGTGGAGGAGGTAGGGGTGAGAGAAGTGGAGGAGGTAGGGTAGAGAGAAGTGGAGGAGGGGTGTGGCGATGCCATGATGACCGAGTAAAAAAGTAACACAATAATTAATAATAAATAGCATTTGACTGTGAGTGGATGAAACCTTTTTACGTTGTATCACGTGGAACCACAAGCCATGTTAGTACCCAGATACAACTGTTTTCGCTGAAAAGTAACTTTCTAATATGTGTCGTGTATGTGTTTCTGCGTTGACCAATGAAATGAGCAGCTTAGCCCTTTGTAAGTCCTGCACCACACAGAGGTCAGATGTCACCTGAGTCACTAATTGCAAGCAGGGCTTTAGTTAAGAGAGAGCTGTGTTCATCAAAAGGCCCTCGGCATGCAGACTTGTGTGTGTGTGTGTCTGTTTGTGTGTATGTTTTTTTCATCCATATACTTAAATGTCATACATCTCATTCCATCTCTGCCTCAACTCCAACCCGCCTCTTTCTCTCTATCCCTCTATCCCTCCCTTTTTCCCTTTCACTCTCTGTCTTTCTCCCTTGCTGTTTTCTCCTCACAAACCTCCTATGGTCCTCAAAGAGGACTGCGTGATTGACAGGGCACCTAACTGCAGCGGTGTGACTGTTGTGGTGTGTGTGTCACCATTGTCCATGGACATTATGATCATTCTTCTGTGGTTATCTAGGACCATAATTGACATTTCTGGAGTATTGATCATATTTGTGGGACTGTGCCAGAACTGTAGTCTTCCATCCCAAATGACATCCTATTCGCTTTGTGCTATTGCACTAAATGGAAATAGGGTGACTTCTAGGATTCATTGTGCAACAGTACGCCAGCCCTCTGTCATGGGTTCTCACGGCCAGCGAGGGGAGCTGCTCGCTTTTGGAAACAGGAGCATCCGTTTGTTGGAATGCGAGCGGCGTGAGCAGCTTCAACATGCGATGGCATCATGCAACGCTTCACTTGTTAGGCGACAGTATATCGGCGCAGCAATCTGTGGGAGAGGCATGGCATAAACGAAAGCGTCGGGCCCTGTTGACTGATGCTGAAATATACCATTACTACTCTATCCGGTCACTACACACCTCGACTTGAGAAAGCCCTCTTAGGGGTTAAACAAAACAGCACTCTGCATTTGGATCGTCTTCAAACGATGATAGTTGAAAAGCCTGTTAGGGAACATTCAATTGGTTTTCTGGGGCCAATCCGAATGGCCAGAACGTGTTGGCACAGGAGAGGGACTCAGAGGACGGGTGAGGAGGTGGTGGTGCTTGGCGCTTGGCAAGGGGCAGGGAGTTCGGGCATCCGGGCAAAAACAAAAGCTCCTGGCATCACTGCTGTCGTGCCTATCTGACTGGGGAATGCGCTCTTGATCCTGTGTCAAATGAGTGCAATTAGTCAATGTGCTGTTTTGTAACCGTGCTAGGACTATCAAGCCAATTACCTGGGTGCCCTTCTTAGTTTGAGCCAATGACCTGTTAGTTGACCCTGTGATATTGTGCATTGGATTGATGATACTTGATGTGTATGTTTTTATTATTATATGGTCACTGCAGCCACCCCCTTCCCCCACCCCTGTGACGGTTATGTCATTCAAAGATTCATGTGTGACCATAGGTGTAATTGCCTTTTCCTGTCATTGAAATAAGAACAGGGTGTTTCTCCCATTGAAGATTATTCCACAGAAACATACACCTTCAACTGCATACGATTACTGGCTCACAAAAGAAAACGTTGTTGTGTAAATACAGCAAAGCCTGATACTCAACACAACAGACAGAACATTCTTCCTCCTCCAAGGCAGCTATGTTGAGAAGATTAAGGAGGTCTAGAAAGCTCTCCACCTTAAATAGACTTTAGGCTGGGTCCCATGTCCTGGTTCCATTTTGTAAACAGGAAGACATGTGACTTGCAATAAGATGGTGAAAACGAGGGCCAACTGATACCTGACATGAGTGCCTGTCACATCCATCACATCACGTTGGTGACATCATCCTACTATCTACATTCTTTTTTATTTTTGGGCAGAACCCTTTTTAGTTCCCGAAACAACTATTTTAGCACAAACCTGTGTGGAAATGGTTCTTCATGGAATCCTTCAGTGTTCTTGTACTTAGAACCCAAGATGGATGTTTAGGGGGGGCCGCCAGATGGCCGGACAAAAGGCCATTTTGCAACCAGTCCTCCTGAAAAGGACAAGCCTATTCCTGAAAATAAATAGCCATTGGAGAGCAGGTTGAGGCACTGTGGAGAAAAGTGCTCAGTTTGTGATGTAGTTTGATGTGTATTACTGAGGGGCTACTGCACATTGTCCTGTCTGGGCTTCTATCCCTCTGCGTTTAAATTTAGACATGTAACTGTCTCTAACGTATCCAGGCAACGCAGCATGTGATGCTCTGTGAAGACTGAGGGGCTGTGGTGCTGCTCTCCTGTCTGTCTGTCTGCCTGCCTTACTGTCTGACTGTCTGTCTGCCTGCCTGACTGTCTGACTGTCTGTCTGTCTGCCTGCCTGACTGTCTGTCTGTTTGTCTGCCTGCCTCACTGTCTGACTGACTCCCTGTCTGCCGGCCTGCCTGTCTGCCTGCCTGCCTGCCTGTCTGCCTGCCTGCCTGCCTGTCTGTCTGTCTGCCTCATTGTCTGCCTGTCTGTCTGCCTGCCTGACTGTCAGTCTTTCTGTCGGCCTGATTGTCTATCTAACTGTCTGTCTTTCTGCCTGACTGTCTGCCTAACTGTCTGTCTGCCAAACTGTCTGTCTGCCTGACTGTGTTCCTGTATCTCTGCCGGTCTGTTGGCTTGCCATAAGTGTAAATGTTTAAACTCTGCACTGACATTTATGCAGGAAGATGTGCTGCCTTTCCCTCTGTATCTCTATCTATTTCTACCCCCCCACACATATACACACACACATAACTTATAGTCACATACAAACACACTCCACACACTTGCACAGACCAGACATGTGAGAGTATTGGGAGTGAGCCGTCACGTGGAATTCTGGCCCTACAGACGCACCACAATTGACCCCTAGAGACACCAGCAGGCTACGCTGAAAAAGAGTGAGGCAGGCTGGTACGCAGGAAACAGAGGAAAGACAAGAGGAAGACAGGAGGAAGACAGGAGGAAGACAAGAAGAAGACAGGAGGAAGACAGGAGGAAGACAGGAGGAAGACAAGAGGAAGACAAGAGGAAGACAGGAGGAAGACAGGAGGAAGACAGGAGGAAGACAGGAGGAAGACAAGCGGAAGACGGGAGGAATATGGGAGGAATACGGAAGGAAGACGGGAGGAAGACGGGAGGATAAAGGGAGGAAGACAAGAGGAAGACAGGAGGATGAAGGGAGGAAGACAGGAAGAAGGCAGGAAGAAGACTGGGAGGATGTCGGTATGAAAAAAATGAGGAAGACTGGAGGACAACAGGGAGGAAGACGGGAGGAAGGCGGGAAGAAAGTGCTCCTGAGATCCCAGCATCATGTGATAGTCCCACGCAGCCTGATCTAGAATATCTTTACAGACTTAAAGACATGCCATGGTGGTCTTCATATTGCAGGTCTACATTAGACACAACCAAGCAGCCTTCATATTGCAGGTCTACATTAGACACAACCAAGCAGCCTTCATATTGCAGGTCTACACTAGACACAACCAAGTAGCCTTCATATTGCAGGTCTACATTAGACACAACCAAGCAGCCTTCATATTGCAGGTCTACATTAGACACAACCAAGCAGCCTTC
>JACXGK010012159.1:0-14778 GCA_016801125.1 Novumbra hubbsi
GGGGGGGGGGGGGGGGGGGGGGGGGGGGGGGGTGAAAAATGTGGTGTAACCCGAGAGCTGCACCAATCTACACAAGACCCCTGCATTAGAGAGAGGGCTATCCCACAATGCACTGCAGCGTAGCACAGAGGATGGTTACAGGTCTGAGACAATGGGCCGGTCTTTTGAATATGTTTATTATTTGCATGACAGAGACCATGATGTGCTTTATAGGAAATATACAATGTGGGGGCTAGAATGTCAACGGGTGCGTTTACTTTACGAAGCCAGCAATGGGCAGGTCACAGAATCATCACATTATTTATATCATCAACAGATAACATTTTGTGCGGGGAAATAGCGTACACTTTGTCCGTGTGTCAAAGTAGCAGACGAGAAATCAGAATCTTATTTGTCAAGAAAAGACCTGGTTACACCAAACCACCAGGTTCCTGTCCGAGGCAGACCATCTCATTGCAGGTTCAATGACAGCGTTCAAGCCGGACAAACATCCTGAGGCTAAATGGGTGACAATACAAATCACACTAACCGACACCAAAAAGTGTACACCATAAATTCATGCAGAATCAGTACACCGCTGGTTTTAATCCACCCCCCCTTCCCCCAATCCCCCACCCCGTCCCCGTCTCTGAGCAGAACCCCTGACCCAGATCCCATTGAGAAGTGGCAGATATCTTTTTGGCCACGGGCTTCTCTAATAACCAAAATCATTCTCTCTCAGAAAACACACTCACGCTCTCCACCTTCTCCGAAGCCGGTTAGAAAGGGAGGGAAAGAGAGACGCATTGAAAGGGGGTAACGGGACACCGCAGACTTTGCCATTATGCCTGGTACGTCAGGGAGGGATGGGGGCCCCCTGTTGGCTGGCCAGGGGCAACACTAACAGAGAGTCTATACAGAGCTGGGAACCCAGATTCAATCTGGTCCACTCTGAGCTGGTGTGGAACTAAATGTGTTTTTGCAGTTTTCACCTTGTGTTATGGATCGACCTGGACAAGGATATTAACGGAAGTGAAGACAGCACCAACAGATATGGGACCGGGTTAGTGAGGAAGGACAGTTACGAATAACCAGCATCTTTTCTTCACTTTAAAATTAAAAACAACATTATCTATTCGAAAGCTTATTTTCTTTTTACTAACAACACACAAAAAGCCCCCGCAGGTGAGTCAACGGAGGAAGACAATATCTTGAGGGATAATCATGTTAAGAGTGAGCCGTTGCTTCCCGACACAGCCGCCCATTACGGTTGATTTAACGGAGTTCTGAGGCTGGGACGTGGAGGGGAGGAATACAAGTCTCACCCGCCCTTCACCACCAACAGCCACTCACTCGACTCTCCCCTCCCATAGCCACCGAAGACGTGCCCCTTCATTGGTCGAAACGGTGATGACACGGGGAGCCAGATGTCATCGACTCCCCGATGTCGAGCAGAAGCTCCAGAGCAGTAGTTGGCAAGTCTAGAACCACCGGATCCAGCTACCTCACCAGTGTGAGTTCTACCATTGCCAAACACCGCCAGAGAGCTGCCTGGCCGTCCTAGGCCCACCGCTGTGAGAGGCTAGTTGGTGCCTCAGACGGACAGGTACTGTAGAGGATTTCAGATCGGCGCTAAAAACCACAATTGCAGAGGGAAACATTAAATTTACGAAAGAACACATTTAAAAAAGCGAACACGCTCATTTCTGCTGTGGAGCTAGATTACAATGAGGAGACATGTATCGGGGTCCGGTATTAGGGAAATAAACATCCTTCGACTCTCATATTCATCCTTGCCGAGGCTTAAAAGACATTGTTTCAGAGGAAATCGCACACAAGGCTCCAAAACAGTAGCGGTCATCACAACACCATTGAAAAGTGGTCCACGGCTCTATTGGGTTTCTTGTTCATCCAATCAGATAACGAGGCTCCGGTTACATGGTTCTGAGAATAGAAAATGACTATGCAGGGCAGCGGTACAAGGAGAAGACGGAGGATCAATGAAGTCGACGCCAACCACTGCTGGCGCAGGAGGCATTGTAGCGTTAGCACGTGGTGAGGGTTGGAAAACGGCGTAAATCTATCTTGTCCTATATTGGCACTACACATAATTGCTCAAAGCATATATACAGAAGCAAAAATGTGCTAGTGCCAAAATGGGCAAAGAAGAAGAGTGGGGGCAGAGACATCCCAAGGGGAGTCGACTCGGTTCACGTAGGTCACACCCTTAGGTTTGATTGGCCCGTGGAAATCCCAAAAGGTATTGGATTTAGGCACCATAGCAGAACCCATGCAAACAACCAGAAACCCCACAACCTCCCAAACCCAAGCAAGAGACGGGACAGTTTAGCTAGCTGAAAATGGACGGGACGGTTTAGCTTGCTCCAGCCTCTGGAAACGGACGGAACAGTTTAGCTAGCTCCAGCCTCTGGAAACGGACGGGACAGTTTAGCTAGCTCCAGCCTCTGGAAACGGACGGGACAGTTTAGCTAGCTCCAGCCTCTGGAAACGGACGGGACAGTTTAGCTAGCTCCAGCCTCTGGAAACGGACGGGACAGTTTAGCTAGCTCCAGCCTCTGGAAACGGACGGGACAGTTTAGCTAGCTCCAGCCTCTGGAAATGGACGGGCGTCATCCTGCGGTTCTTTCTCTACTCTGTTTATGGCCCTATGGTAATTCACTGATAGTGTGCTTTCACAGTGAATTCTACCAGTGCCATACACAGAACAGGAGTCATAATCACCCCCCAACACAACATAAGACAACCGGCCAGACAGCGATGTACCAGCCAAGACAGCTAGCCAGCCGGCACCGCAAAACCAACCTCCACAGGATACTAGAGACCACCGTAGAGGGAGAGAGGGAAGGAGACGGCCTGGAGAGAGATTGAGAGAAAACGGGAGAAGGGATGAATAGAGACAGGCGTAAATAGACAGTACAAAGAGAGACACAGTGTTTGAAAAAGACCCTGGCGTCTAGCACCCCGAAACTCAATGTTTTCCCCACCTGAATGGACTGACGCAGCTTAGCCCAGAAAGCGCAGCAGCCTTTAAAGTAGATGAATCGATGGGTAGTGTACATTGGAGATGTGAGACGGACCGTGAATCCACTTCCTCAGATTGCAGACTGCCACATCTAATCCCCCCCCCCGCTTATCAACCCCTGAGCTGCCATCTTTGGAATTCTGGGAAAGGCGGTGTAATATTGGCCATTTTATCACTGCAGGTAGCTCAGCAAAGGGAGGCAAATGTGTAATAAGACAGAGCATAACAACGTAGATCTCATTGTTTCCAGTAAAGAAGCTGAATATGTAGTAAGGCATTTATAGCACTGCAAGGGGTCCTAAGTCCTTTTTACCGTTCTTTTCTTTTCTAGGTTGCTACTGCTTCATTAAATTACTTTCTAAAAGACAGGAATTTGATGCTACACTAAATTAGAAAATCACAGACCCTCATTAACCAATTGAGGGCTGGATTCAAACTCCAACTCAAACAACCAAAAGTGAACAATGGACATCACAGACTGGTCCAACTTGCGTGAATGTCATATTGTGACTCACTAGTGCGTATGGCCCCCACATGCCTGTATGCACTCTCGACAACGTCTGGGATGAGACAGTGGATGATGTCCTGGGGGGGGATGCCCCAATCCAAGACCTCTTGGACAGTCTGTGGTGCTACTTGGCTGCGGCGGATTCACCGATACATAGCGTTCCGAAGGTTCACAATATAATTCCGGTCTGGGAAACGCGAGGGCCAGACAGTGGCATCATCAGCCAGGACCTGCCTACACATTCTCTTTCACGTCTGTCACACGTGCTCAGTGTGAACCTGCCCTCAACTCTGAAGAAAACGGGGCGCCAATGGCGGACCTGTCAATTCTGGTGATCTCTGTTGGATGCCAATCGAGCTGCACTGTGCTGGGCTGTGAGCACGGGTCCCACTAGAGGACGTCGGGCCCTCATGCCACCCTCATGGAGTCTGTTTCTGACAGTTTGTTTAGAAACATGATTACCAGTAGCCCGCTGGAGGTCATTTTGTAGGTCTCTGGCAGTGCACCTCCGGTTCCTCCTCACACAAAGGAGCAGATACTGGTCCTGCTGCTGGGTTGAAGCCCTTCTCCAGCCCTGTCCCGCTCTCCTGTAAGTCTGTCTTTTGGCATTTCCTCCATGCTCTCTGAGACTGTACTGAAAGACCCAGCAAACCTTCTTGCGACGGCACATAAGGCTGTGCCATCCTGGAGGAGCTGGACTGCCTCTGCAAACGGAATGAACTGCAGATACCACCTCATGCTACCAGTAGGGACAGTAAGACACTAGCAGAACTAGAGAAGAATCAGCCAGGTAGGAGGGCACCTGCCTCTCCAGTGCACCGGTTGTCACCTTGCACCAAAATGGGTGACATTGATTCACAATACACACAGGGGGGGCAAAAGGCCAATCGTCCTCTCACACAATTATTCTCACTACCATAGGGTGCACTCTGAAGTTACTTGAAATATACTTGGGGGTGTATATTTTGGATGAGTTCAATGGACCCATTTTGTCCTTTGTAACTGTATCAGTTCTCGTCAAGGTTGTTGTGCAGCCGCATCTTTTACACTGGGGACCTATCCCTGAAGTGGAAAGATCCAGGATACAGAAGTACTCTAGGTACAGACTTCCATCCTGCTATGTGTAAAAGAGGCCCCATTTTCTGAATAGCCCACAAATGTTTCTTAGTATGATTGAAACAAGCAAATTGCAGAAGTAATCTAAAACGTGCTGCCACGTGCTGTCCATAAAGAAAGCAACTCCAGCATAAATGGACAGGCTATGAGCTTTGTGCTTTGGCTGGTCAGCCATCAAGCTCAGGATGCTGCAGAGATGTGTGTGTGCAGTGTGTGTACACAACAGAGGCAATCACCTGTGTGTGTTGACAGCCAGTCAATGGGTCTCACATTCACGTATGCATTTCCTCGGCTATTGAACCCAGTACCCATTCGGCACAGAAAAACGGCGGACAACTTTGCTTCACGCTAGGGGATGTGCCGCAGTGTGACGTCATAACCGCAGTGTCCTCTGACAGCGAACACGCTTAAAGCGACCCCCCCCTCCCCCCCCCAATCGAACAAACGTATAGGCTACCTCAGGTCACTAACTAAATCTTTCTTACGAGTCGTATCGGTTGTCTCAGTCCCCTATGCAAATTATTACCCTGCCATCTGTCCTTGAGGGTGATGTGCCTTCCTCCACATTGACCTGGGCTGCTCTACTCTTTGGGCCCCAGGCTGCCCCACCCCAATGGGCCACACTCAGCCATTAGCTTACTCACCCTGGACCTTGCAGTGGAGCAGAGCCCACATTGATTCCAGCTCTCATCCCCTGTTCTAAGTGATTTCTCAGACGCCCAAATGGCTCCCAGAGCAGGACTCCTGTTGCCATTTCCTGGAGAAATCAATAGCACTAAAATACCGAAGTTGAAAATGCACTGCATCCAGTCGGATCTTTCTTTTTTCCCCCCACCTGAATAAATCCAGAAAATTCTACAGATATTGACTACAAATATACATCACACCAGCCCAATGTCTGCCTATTTACCAATGTCCATTAATTCTGTGATGCATATCAGATTTACATAAAAAAAGATGTAGGATTTTTAAGTGTTACAAAAGTATTCTTGGATTGTTCATCCAATAGATAGAAAACCCTTAGTAGTACGCTAAGACTTTGGTCCAAATAGTTTAGGATTATTTTACGGCTGTAAATTAACCATCATCCATTTGTGTGGACCTTATGGTCTGTAACTGTCAGTATGTACCTAAAATGCATAACACAATGATTTGAAAAGACACGATCTATGATAATGTAGACATTCTCATAAAGTAGATAATTGTTATAGCATTATATTACTAGGTAAGTTGAAGGAGAAAACATTAATTTGTGTTACATAAACAACGCCTTTCTCGGGGACAGAGTTCATATCCTCACACAGTAAGCCAAATACAAATTAGGTATGATATTACGTTTTAATCAAAATATATTTCGTTTTTCTGCGACTTAATATACTTACACTCTCAAACAAAATTGTTGGTGTCGTGCTCAATTTAACATTGAAATTATTACGTAGTTAAGAAAATAAAAATTGTAAGCCGATCCAAACGCGTTATGAAACCTCAGGCCTATAACTATGATTTTGTCAAAGACCCAACCGATACCGAAATGCTGCTTAATGTCATTTCTAAAAGAGCTGTGTCTTGCGTGCGTGTTTCAATAACGGTGTATTCTGAAGCCCTCATCGTAAGTGTAACCTCAATGACTTTTGCAAAGCCCCTTCCGATAATCGCATTTGTCTGATTATGGAGTCTGCAAGTCCTCCAACTTTGGTTATTTTAGGAGAGATTTAGCGCGATGTTGTCAAAGTCTCTTTCCGAGGACACGACAGGGTTGACAAATCACTTCAACAGAGAAATAAAAACAAGATTCTAAGTATCGGAAATTAAATCTGAATGAATATGTTATCGACATCTGCAGGATTACAGGGCCCATATACAAGTAAGGGCTAAAATAAAATACTAGTGGTAATTTAATTACAAATTAATTTTGATGAAGCATAGACTAAATGTGGGATTTCGGGTTTTCTTTTTTGTCCATATGAACATTTTTCTAAAATCAATTCCTGAAATATTCTACACTGCAACTACGGTAAATAAACGGATGCCATGTTTTTCCAGTGAACGTCTATAAGCTTCTCAATTCGAAACGTATAAACTACTGGTGCAGTTGCTCAAAATACACTAATTAGCCTACACCTGTTGTAATTTGAGCGCTGGCTTGTGGCAGGACAAACCATTAAGAACAATAGAGCAAAATACAAAGTAGCTCAAATATTCACGTAAGTGTGCTAAAACGTACATTCTTCATACAGTGCAAAACAGAAAACAAGTATTTAAATTAAACCAGCCCGCACGCTCATACGCTCCAGTACCGTAGCCTAATTTCGTTTCAAACTGGTAAAGCTTCCATTCCGCGAGGATCACCAGACAAAGATTATTGTAGGATTAAAACGTCCGTCCGGTTGCAACTAAAGGAAGCATCTGACTGAACGGTCTTCGATTGTTTTAAGGTCATCTAGAATATTGTTCAAACGTTTCACTGACTTCACAATTTAATCATGTTTGATGCGGTTTCTTTACAAACCGTGTTTTAGCCAATGTTACTGCGTTTGTTTTGCAGTTTAGTCAATTGAGTCATTAATAGTTGTTCTATATTACTGTAAAGTAACGAATTAGAGAAATGTGTTGCCAGCAATAAAAAACATTTAACAAGAAAATAACGCAGTTTAAATAAAGTTTTTGGAGAATCATAGTCTGGCAAATCGAATGAATAGAACGATTGTCAAATAGGTCAGCCTACCTGTTCTCCATGAGCGACAACATTTCGATGAGCAATTCAACTTAAAAAGTAACGTAACCTTACTGTCTAAAAGTATTAAATAAACGGAACACAATAATTGACAATTATACATTAAAAAAAGAATCTACTAAAAATACATCGAAGCCTAAGCGGAACACATTAAAATCGCAAATGTAGAATTCTCTTTAAAAACATAAAACACATTTCTTTAGTTATTACAAGAAAAAAAAGCTCGTTTGAAGCTCTCTAGCCTTCCGCAAAACTGTAGAATCACAATGAAACAAAGACATTCAAGCGGCGTCGTTAACTTCCTGAGTATCAAATGTCAATTCCAACCCATTCCCCCATTCCGATTCCCTTTCTTTCCCACCCTTCATTTTACCTGCTAGAGTCTCTATCCGTGGCGCTTTGTCGACTCAGGTGAGCGTCTCCTGTTGGTGCCTTCGGTTTCCGCCGTCTATCCTGCGTGTAGCAAAGGCTCTTCTGCTCACACGCGGCTCCCCTTGTTTGGGCTGCGAGAGCAAGGATTTGCCAATGGAAAAGATAATTAGTTTCTAAGCATCTTACCCTCGTACCAAAGGAATAATCCAAACCCGCCTCTGTCTCCCGTATTTTGCGAAGTCAGGCACAAGTGCATTTTTTTCCTTCCTTTTAAGGTGGAGCTCGAGGGAGGCAAGGCAACCTTAAAAGTGCTTCGATTTTGGCTCGTGGACCTGCAGTCTGAGCAGATGAGGATTGGTTGCTTCTCGGATTAAACGATTTCATGGTGAATTATTTGGTCCAGCCCCCTCTTTAGGCTATTGCTCGATTTAACTATGATCCTTTATCTACTACATTGGAGATTCATACAGGATTTGAACCATTAGAAATAATACATTACATTTTAATGCATATGTATGCATCTCTTTTATATTCCTACAAAACTCTGTGGAATCTTTTAGTCCTGTTTATAACACATTCCGTGAAAAAGATCTCAAATTAATTCATCAAATATCTGCTTCAGGTCATTTGCCATTTGGTTTCATGCAGTGCAATTCTAAAACATTGTTTTTGGTAAACATATTTAGCCTATAGGCTACACAATAGTAACTTAATTCATTTTTTGAAACGGGTCTTTAGGTTATGTAAAACAGTTTTGGTCGCCGTCTGAATAAAGTGAGACAGGTGTTTACCTGTGTTGCCCAGCAAACAAAAGAGGCAATGTCTGGTGGATAGGAGAGGGATGGGATCGTATTATAGATAGACCCTCCTTAAATGGATCGACGGCCTAACCTTGTACAGAAATACAAATACATTTCGATGTAGGTTCACCTCTACTAATTAAACATAGCTATGGATATAGACATATAGCCCATCAAATTGTCATTGTATTTCATGCGGACTATTTTTTTACTACGGTTTTACCCCCAATCTACATAAATGGTACAATTTCTAGGTAGTTCTTGTACAACTCTTTAGCTACTCACGGAGTACGGCTGGTGATTTAATTTTAATTTCATATTTGATAACAGTTTTCAGACATGTTGAGATATGAGATATGAAGACATACAGAGTCAAGTGCTGCGTCTTCCCAGCCCCCACTCCAGGATTAGGTTTAGGTGGCCGGCATTTTGTTGAGCCTGCAGTTCTTGCGTAGAATTGAAGGATCAAATGACCGCGTCCAGATGGCCAGTAATTATCAAGAAGAACTAAAAAGCTGCATTTCATATGAAGAGGCTGTGTCACAATGCGTTATAGCTTTCTCGTCACTGTATCCTGGGCCTAGGCAGAGCGTAACAAATCTACATCAATTCTGTCGACCAACATTTGACTTGTTGTTACAGTTTAGATAGATACCAAATTAACAGTTAAGTCACATGCTGTATGTATGTAGGCATATAGTAGGTTCATATGTAGTGTTGGCAAACAACAGTTTATTGCTACACTGTCATGGCAGCACAATCCTGAACGTATACAACCTGAGAAGTGAGGACCATGACGAGCAGGAATCCACGCAGTTGACAGCCAACTCTATTGCGAAGACGTCAGTCAAATCGTCCATAATGCCGAAACCAGTAAACCCACGGACAGGCCGTGCGCTTTTACGCCACTAAGAGCCTCACAACTAGGCCAAGGTCGCCCTACTAGAGTTTACTAGGCATGGCATTCTTCGACTTTGGATGTGTAGTATATATGCAGGCGAATACTACCCATACTCCTCTCCGAGAGTTAAGCAGAGTCCATTTACCTGCTGTTGATAATTGAAGAGATACCACGCTCGAATTTTTTGAAGGGATCCAAATGGCATTAGTAGACCCATATGGCGGATCTGGTTACCTCAGTGTCAAAGAGAATAGCGACCGTGCAATATATTCTTGGTGACACATAGTTCTAGTCAGAAACGAACCCGATCGCGGCCTAAACTTCTCCAGGGCACATATTTGGTTTCAGCCTGGACAAGTTGACACTCAGTTTGTGTGCTTCAAGCGTGTAGAAGACGGGTAGCCCAATTAATATTTTACGTACTAATTTCGCACTGCCCCATGGTACCTTGCTTTTCCAGGTGACGGCTTGGGTTGACCCTACTCTCCCACCTGCCAAGAGAGGCATCAAATTGTAATGTAACTGGCCTGGCCTTGCGTCTCCTGTTCAGGGTTTAGGTTATGTGATATGGCTATTGAAATAATAATGCAGATCCAACATGTAGACTTGTTAATCGTGGACTGTCATTTTTTTGGAGATCAATGGGGGTCTGAAGTTGATGCCTTGAGCAGATTGGGGTCAACATCCACTTGATGGACAAGAGATTTTGATAACATATTGAAATTAATTTTACGTGGTCCTGTTTATATCAGCATTTGTAAAAATGACACGTACAGCTACTCAGCCTTAAACCCCGAATACAATAGTATGTTGAAGCACATCATATTCTTTTGAGTCATAAAATATAATACATAAATACAAATTTCGGAAAGAATAAAATAGTTGTCAGGGCAATAGCCAATGGCCTTGAACTCATCAGAGGAGACCATGCAATAATAAGATGGGAGACATTTATTTCAGCATTTGTCAGACAAAATTGGTGGATCTCTCTCTAAATCAGTTTAATATCGTTGCCAGGAAAAGTTAGCAACAAAAATAACCATATCTTAATTCATCTGTTAATGTCTTTACACACCGCGCTGAATGTAAATAGCCTATGTACAATTGTATATTGGTAGAAATATCAATACGATTAAAAAATAATAATGTTTGTCTTCTATAGGTGGATTTGTTTAATTTTTCAGAAACTATCATTTAAATGTATATTCCCGACAAGGCCTGGTAACATACGCGAAACGGCTACATGTTAAAAAATTAATGCATTGCATATCTTTGTGGTAGGCATTACTACATATAATCCATATCACCCATTGTGTCTTGCTTCGTTTTGATATCATTTGATATGTAATTCTGTGAATAAAGGAACCGGAATTAATTGTAAACCCTGAAGGCCCTTCATAAACACCACAACTTCGACCTGATTTTCTTTTTCTCATCAAATATGAGACGATGCTCATTGGATGAAATGTGTTACAACAAATTCATTTGCTGTATTTTTCCGCATGATTTCGCACGCAACTCCGGTGCTGATAATCCCTAGTGTAGCGGATTAGGGGACACTAATCTGGGAAGGAGAGGATACCATGCGACACCATTACACAGAAGAATTCTAGCCAGAGGGAAGAAAATGGACATAATGTCTATTCATCAGGTTACAATTTTTATTTTAGCTGAATGTAGGGGGATCCTTAGAAACCCATTTGTGGGTTCCAGATAAAAACCTGAGATAATTCAAGGTAAAAAACTTTTTCACGTAGATCTCTTTTAACAGTGTTTTAAATGGATTTAATCAGAAAGTGCTTCTACATGGGTTAAAACAAAAATGTCTGTGGGTAGAGCCACTTAAATCTTCACCAACAGTTTTTTAAATACATTAAACGTATTACCAAATAGATTTAGTGGTATCATTTTAATTATTAATTTGAAATGATATCCTATACTATATCTTATAATTAGTCTAATAGACTTTTCTTTAAATCAATTAACATAGACACACACAATGCATTTAAAAAAACATATTAGAATAATGTGTTAGGCTATCAATAGTACTTAAATCATATTCTTATGTGATAATGCATGAACAAGCATCATATAACACCGATGTTGCCAAGACCCAAGTCATTTTACCAATTGGAATTTATTTTCATTAAAATAATGCGGTATTGCTGCAGTAGCCTGTGTTACCATTGGGAATAAAAGAGTGTCATCCACAAATGCTCTCCAAAAAACAATGACGTAGCATTACACGGTTATGGCAGTACAGAATGGAACATACACAGGAATTGCTCGTCCTTGAGACTCTGCAACAACTTTAAAACAGGAAGGAAACTCTGATATCAATGCATGAGGACTTTATTGACAAAAGTATTGTTTTAGATTTTAGTTCAGGTTGGGTGTATGTGTGCAAACGTTTTGCTTCTCTGGTACCATTGTCATTTTCTTTAACTGTACTAGAATTGTGTGGACTTATTGTAGGATGTGAGGGAAAATATTATTTCTAATTGTTGTCCCCAAAAAACCTCATAAATGTGTTCGTACCTGTATGTGTGGCAACTTAAATCTGCAGGCATCCATTAATAAAGATGCGGGATCGGTGTACATCTGTAACAGAGCCGGAAACCCGAGCCAGTTTGCTGTCTGCCCACCAGCCCCACCCATCTCAACCCTGCCGCCTGGAAGGTGTTACATTCAGGATGCATTTCATCCACCTGCACATCCAACCAGCACATACAGACGACTCAGATGAGAGTGAACAGCAGTGTTGTAACAGTTTCATCAGTATGATTTTCCGAGAAGGAAACTTAATGAAGACAGCCACGAGCAATCCCCTAATGCTTCTAAATCATAGTCCATGTTTTTCTATAATTTTGTGTGTTTGTGCAACTCGTAAACTCTACTGAGAAATCGTATGAACCCAATATTGGTCATGGTTTTCGGAGTACTTACTACAACTGGGCAGTGCGCTTGTCCACCCCTCTCAAAATGAATGCTCTAACTGGATTGGATAACACCTTAATCTTTAATGTAAAAATCTCCACTGCAAGAGAACATGTTAGAAAATATACCATGGAACATCACCGAATCAGAGGCTGTTCAAAAACAGCTGGTTCCATTTTTGCAGAAAGGTCTGGTTTTTCTGATTTTTACAGAATTACCCTAAAGGTCCATGGGCGAGCATATATGAACTTCATTATTTATACAAATGTTTAAATTGGCCACAGTGAGAGACAGGCTGCATCATCCGAGGCAGACAATGATTACTGTTAGCAGGTCAAAATCTTCATTTGCAGACAGTGAACACAATCTTCCTCCAAGGCGTTTTAAATATTGTCATCACGCAAGCTTTTCCTATTCCTGTTTTGTCGTAAATGCTCTGGTAGGAGGTGCAGATCTAGGATCATCTTCCCGTGCCACCGATCACACCATCAACCGCTAGTGGGGGAAAATGCTCAACTGACCTGAGCTGTGCCAGTGGTTCAATCCCACTGCAGCATTCTGGAACAGCAGGATTTGGAATCCACACCCTTCCATCTGCATTCCGCACTAAAGCTCCGTTGATAACCTAGTGAAAAGTTATCATTTATCACATTCTAGTGATAAATGATAGGTGAGAACTCCAAATATTGACCTCTGACCTAAGGAAATTGCCATGATAGGAATATTTTGGGCTGTTACCTGTAACATTTATTTTTTTAAAAGTCATGTATTAATAAAGTAACATCCTTTGTATACGAACCTCTGAGATGTACTTTTACATTATGATGACCATTAGACAATCTGAGTTTCTCTAATGCAAACACATCAAACTGGTATTTATAACCTCACAGATGGAAATCCACACCCTGCCGACAGCTTTTATTACAGCTAATTCCCACAGTGTGCCCCGGACCTAGACGTTGCTGTAGATGTGTTCACAATATGCGTGTTATTTTTAAATGACATTGTTCATTGACTGACACAAGCATACTGGGTTGGAAATTTCATGTCATGTTGCCTTTATGTACGCACTGTTCATTCTCATACAGATAAAAACTCAAATAAAGAAAAGAAACCCTGAAACAAAGGAAAGCCGCAGGGCCACCAAAACCCCCGGGTTACTTTTCAGTAAACTGTCGGTGTACGGCAAACGGTTCCACGGCTCATGATGACATCTTCCCACAACAGTGTGCTGTGATCACACCAAGAGGGAACAACCACTGCGGTGCGTCGTGACGGTCTGTGCAAGCGGCAGAGGCTCGGCCCACGGGTACCCTGACCAACCATCTCCGCTCTTGCCCAATCAGAGGCGGGGCATTACATCATGCAGACGGGCCCGGCCCCCTTGAACAACGCACTGCGGATAAAGCGGCAGCTCTAAATATTTAATTGGGCGGCTCAGGTTTCCTGGACTCCTGGAGGTCAGGTCTGTGGAGCAGTAGCCAGTGCCTCCACCGCACCCTCTTGAACAGCTACACGGGAGGAGGCAGCAGGGTGTGTTGTAGAGGCCGGTCCTCTTTCTTTTCCGATACCGGAGGGCGACTCCGCGTGTGTGGTCTTCCTGTGGCCCGGCGCTTTTCAAACGAAGACATGTTGAAACACAACGCTCGTTGATGTTTTTTGGCGATGGCCAAACGGAATGTTGTCAGTTTAAATGTGCCTTCTGAACAATATAAGACATGTGACCACCACTGCTACTGCTGTGGTACCGAGGTGGCTGGTGTTTGGGACGGGCCTATTGGTATTGACTTTATCAGTACACTTTATCGGGGGTCCCTGAACTGGCCGAGGCATGTGCGCTAGGAAAGGAGCCATGCTCACACAGAATGACGGAGCTGGCGGATCAAACGGATCCCCAAACCCTACACACCTACACAGTGTGGAGATCAGAGAGGATTTGGCCGGTAAAACAAATATGGTGAATCTCACACCTAGCCAATCAGAGGGCAAGCAAGAGCTATTATCAGACTGCTTACACCTGTCCCATAAGGTTAAGAGGCCCTTTTATGTGCCATGGAAAAAGACAGCAAGGGAAGGAAAACCTGAGTGAAGAATCGTTAGATAGGAACAGAAAGTGAGGAGAGAGTGGAAGCATTAGAGGCAGGCAGGGAAGAGATCACACGCTCCCTAGATCCACCGCTCCCTAGATCCACCGCTCCCTAGATCCACCGCTCCCTAGATCCACCGCTCCCTAGATCCACCGCTCCCTAGATCCACCGCTCCCTAGATCCACCGCTCCCTAGATCCACCGCTCCCTAGATCCACCGCTCCCTAGATCCACCGCTCCCTCGATCCACCGCTCCCTAGATCCACCGCTCCCTAGATCCACCGCTCCCTAGATCCACCGCT
>JACXGK010012160.1:0-14882 GCA_016801125.1 Novumbra hubbsi
GGGGGGGGGGGCTTAAACGGTAACACTTGGCCCTGGGAGTCTGGACGGCAGGTCTCCAACGGTGTACCGGTCCGCCTCGCCGTGTCACTCTCACTAAAGCGCGGAACCGGGCTTGTAAATAGGCCCGGCAGCGCTCATCTGGCCGCCTTCGTCTCAAATATTTATCCGTGAGCCGGTGAGCTTGATCGGCTCTGACAGTGAGACTGTTATTTAAGGTCGCAGACACACGACGGAAGATTGCGGGGGGGGGGGGGGAAGGGGGGGGGATGAGAGCGTCCATCCTTTGCAAGCGAAATGGGATTCATTTCCATGTTCTTATATTCTGTCAAGGTAACAGGGGCTCCTCCCCGAGTCACCTCCTCCACCAGGCTCTCTGCACCGGCGCCCCCTCCTCTCACAACAGACTGTATTAACGCGCCCGTTTTCCTGACCAACCAGCCGGCCCGGAGGAAAATAGCAGCTCCGTCTCATCAAGGCACGAAGTCGCTCCGCAAACCAGTGAGCCCTGTGTGTTCAGCCCCGACAGGCAAATGGCAGACTAACCTAAACGCCGTGTGTTTTCGTACCGGGATAAAAACAATTCCTTCAAGGGAGTGAAATTGCGTTGCGTTGGATAATAGGCGGCGGTGTTCGGCTGCCGGAGTCATGAGCCGGTGGTCTGGGACACGTGCCGTCGCCCCGCAGGGCTCCAGACTCCAGACTGATATTGCATCACACGGAGCCACTGCCACCTGTCAAGTACACTGTCAGCCATGACTGGGGACGGTCCGTCACGTCGTCATAACAAATATGGATCCCTTAACAGCTGCCGACCTCAGGGGATTTTATTGACAACCTTTTTTTCCCTGTCATGCCTCGATAAAACCTAGCCGGTCGTTACGTTTCGGTACACCAAGCCCATTTATTTTCCGAAGGAATGGGAGTTCTTGCAGCATTGCACCGCAAAGAAATTGTTACATCCAAAGCGCGTGGCGAACTTCACAAGTGTATAGGTGGTTGCGAAGGGTCAATTTGAACTGTTATTACTTTCTTGCAATTACCTGTACATGTGATGACTAAGCTTATAATCATTTTTATGCCTCATTTTGCCAGGTTCACTGAGAATCAGTGTTAATTACAGCTAGGACCTGGTGATAGTTACAATACGTGGTTCAAATTCCTAAACAGTAAAGAGAACACAAGCAAAACACACATTCTTTTCATATATATCATAATCTTCCATAGAATGGGTCATTATTTATATATATATATATATATATATATATATATATATTTCAGGGAATTGTGGAAACCATTCCACAACCAAGGTTCCCATTCCACAACCAAGGTTCCCATTCCACAACCAAGGTTCCCATTCCACAACCAAGGTTCCCATTCCACAACCAAGGTTCCCATTCAAAAGCACATCCCGAAGAAGAGCGCAGCCACGTGTGCGATACCCGTTTGTAGGATTTCAATAATAACCAATCCGCAACGTGGTGTCTGTCACGCGCTGGTATGGGGTTGGTCCAGGAAGAGGCACTGGTTAGGAGCTGGTTAGCGTGGTGAGAGAACAGCCTGCAGCTGGCGTGTACCTGACAAGGGGGCACCACTGACCTGTGTGCGAGCGCAGGTGACGCTTGAGCGCCGTGTGGCTTGGGAAGGTGCGGTTGCATTCGCTGCAGATGTAGCTACGGACGCCGGCGTGGACCTCCATGTGCTGCTGCAGCGCCGGCTGAGTCTGGAAGCGCTTCCCACACAGCAGACAGAAGATAGCCATGTCTGACCCTTCGGGAGAGATAGGGAGGAAGGACACGTTGAGGTTCCTTTCTTATTGAGTTTATCCTCATCGGAGCTGGAGACGGCGCTGAGGGGAGGAAAAACCTGACAGGAAATAACGTGTTGACAGTCGTGTAGAGAAATGATTCATCGTTCCTCGTTTCCGTCAACAAACGAACGAAGACCGGTTTCATCTGTTTGTTACATGGAGGTTAAACATTGCCGTTCCGTTCCGTACGGTGTGGATCATTTCTTGAGATCTGTTAGGTCTTTGTACAACACTACTGGGAACGCCACCAAAAGTAGCGCACAGCAGGATTAAACACTGCAACTGTGATCCTGTACCACCAGAGGTCAGCATCAAGATGAGAGCAATAACAAACAACGTGAGCAGTGTGACAACATACAGGCTGAGAAGTCTTTTAGTAGACTGAGAGCCATCTACACAATGAGCTGTGCAATGGCCCTCTGTTTCATACTTGGCAGAGGACACTTTAATATGGCTGTGGCCTTATGTTATCCCAATCCATTTTAAGCGCATAAAAGGTATGAAGTCACACACAGGAGTGGAGCACACCCACTTCACACTTTTTCAATTACCAGGCTGAGGAAAACTCTGGGGAAAGACTGAGTGTTTAGAGCGCAGCTTCTATTTCACTAGTCAATAAGGCATGTTTGGGGCAAAGCTGCCACTAATTTAAAAATCTATGAGGAGCGGCAGCCTCGTGTTCATAAACGCACAGGGGAGGCCCAGAGACAGCCCTCCCCCCGGATCAATCACTCTCTCGCCTCCACACCCGGGAGAAAACCAAAAGGAGCAGGGGGTGAGGAGAAGGAGAGGAAGAGACAGAGGGGTTCGGGAAAGGTAGAAAGGGAAGAGAAAAGAATCAAGCAACCAAGAGAGTGGTGAGGAGTGATGGCGAGAGAGGGATCCTGGAGAGAGGTCAGAGAGGCTGAGGAAAAACAAGACGACAGCGAGGCCGTGACAGTGCTTCTGCGCACATAAATTCTAACTAGCCTCCTTTCAGCCTCTCTCCTTCCCTCTTTCTGTGGCCTTTTCCCCCATTTTCTTCCTCCTCTACTTTTATCAATGAAAAGGGGCCCATTGATTGGGGCTGATGATCTCTGGATTCCCTCCAGGACTTAAGGCACTTGGTGTGATTGACAGGCATGTCCCTCTACTTCCTCAGTGGAACGGAACAACCCAGCCTGACCTGGAACTGCAACACCAGAACTACCACGCATATATTTGTACAATTTAGATGTTTTAAACACTTGAAATGGCTGGTCAAATTATGAGCCAACTACATCTTTTAAATGTAAACATTCCTACAGGTTAATACATTTTGAATATGTATATAATTACAGACAATTTATTTACAATATATTCTCTAAATATCCAAGCAATCTACACATATTCAGAGTGACAAGAAGGTATAGAACAAGGTTAAGGAAGTCTGTCATGGAGTGTGTGTAGGAATCCCTTTTGGTTTTCATCCTCTACTTCTAATCAGGTAGTAATCATAATTAGGGTAATTGTCTCACAAAAACATCTTTGTACTGGACGATTAGGATTTGAAAAGCCTGAATTGGGTTTAGCTTGAACTTGTTTATTTTCTCCTCAGTGGCGGGGGCCAAAGACAAACATACTCAATTTTACCTCCAAATCCCCTGAGAAAGAATGAAAATTAGCCCCCTGAAATTAACAAACCACTTGAAATTTAATCTGTTACGAATGGTTAATGAGGGAGGTTTCCTAATCATGTAAGAAGTTTTTAAAAAACACTATCCTGGCATTGAAAATACTGTACAGTGCAAGAACCTTTATTTTTATATTTCAAAGATACAGTAACCGAGAGGTTTCCTATCAGTTACCCTCACATTGAGGAAGACATAACTGGATTGTAGAACTCTAAGGGCAGAGCTGGCTTTATGCAGCTTAGAATTGTGTTGTCTGGCCCAATGCAACTAGATATAATTCAATATTTATATCAACAGGTCAAAACATGTAAACTTCATTTCATATATACACTTGCAAAGAGAGTCTGCTTTACGCCAGACACTGGTAGAGGAATTAAAACCTTCTGTAGGACAGAACTGAACAACAAATGGGCAAATAGTCAATGTTTTTGAATGGCCATATTACAGTGTTGCGTCCCTGACAGAGGGAAACAAATTATGGAATCATGGAAATGAAAAATCCAGAGAAATGGATTTGGAAATTACTGAAAATATCAGAAAATTATGTTTAATTACATTGTAAAGATGATTCCCATATTGTTTTCCTGTGAAGATATCACCATTATAATTAGCTATTAACTTATATGGATATTTGTTATTTTTGTTCATTTGTTTTTGCAAATTCAAATACATTTTCAAATGAATACAGATTGAGATTTAAATAACAATTTCCTAGGAAAAATGTAAAACTTCCAAAAACCCTAGATTTTGTATGATGGGAAAAAATTGGGAAGGTACACCATGTTGTCAGAAATGATAGGAATAAAAGTTTAAAGGAAAGTCCCAGAGTTCTAACAACAACAAAGCAGCCGTTCGTCTGGTAAACTTCTACAGACTGTAGATGGAGAAATCACTTTCAAATTCACAAAAAGAGTTTTGCAGGCAATGATTGATCATACATGAGATCAAAATGGTATAATGTTTGTACCGATCACAGTTTGCCCCTACACTTCCAGATGGCAGACTAATACTTGAAAGCCATTGAAGTCATAATGCATTTATTAAAACATACAGCCACATGCTAAGCATTGTAGGGCAGATACCTCAGTGGGCATATATGAATTATAATGCAAATGACATTTCTACAGATTATTACCTAGCAAATGGATTGACTTCATATGACTACACATCTGAAATGAAGGAGAACTGAGCTACAGTTTAACAATATTTTACCACAGGTACTGTAAATTCATTATCTGTTTTGCACCCTTGTTATAGACATAATTTTTTGAAGATTAATCCTACACAATTGACTAGGACTTCATTTAGCAGCTTGGAGTGTCGTTCTCGGATTGTACTTGATTATTATTGCCTACATTTCCCATTTGGTTGTTGCCTAAAGCACAGATAAAATCAGAGAATTGAGGACTCAATCCCATTTCTACTCCTAAATATAGCTAACTAGAAAGATATTTTGTCAACTAGCAATACAGTTCTGGCTAGTAAGCAAGTGGTGTTGGCTAAAGCAAGCAATGAAGCAAGTAAATGTTTTATAGTAAACTATCTATCTAAAGAATGCAAATGATATCCACAGCACAGTGTATAATGATGAAGCTAATAAGCCCAGTTACAGTATCAAAATGGAAGATGTCATACACTCAATTTTCAACTTAATCTATAACTTAGTATGTCTCATATTGCAATTTGTCTTGTCCTTTCCTCTGTTTATATCACTATGTAAATGATATAGCATCATTAGTCCAGTTAATGAAAACATTAATAATTAACACAAGTGGATTTTCACACAACCTTTAGTTTTCATAAAGCGTATGAAACGCCCTATTCATCTCTTTAATACCACGTGAACTGTTTAAAGAACTACAAGTCATTGAAAATTGGTGGAATACGTTATTATCTTTCTACTGACTGGTAGAAGATGGCCCACTTCAGTACAGCTTATACTGCAATGTCTTGATAATATCCCTGGATAACACTCTGGTGTGGTTGGAAAAAAAACGAGTAGGACATGTATGTATAGGAGAGCAAAGAATAACTAAACAGAGAGATGGAGGGGCAAAGAGCGAGAGACGTGAACAGACGGTACTACTGGGCCTTCGGTGTGTCAGGGAAGTGCAGCAGTGCTGATTAGCGTTAGGTGGAATGAAGGGCTATAAAGAGAGGTGTCTGGTCCGAGGGGTGGAGGGTGTGGGGGGGGTGTGGGGGTGGTGAAAGCAGCGGCAGGAAGGTGAAGGGCTGACGGACGAAAGGAAGTGCAGAGATAAAAAAGCAAGGTGGGAGCGGAGGAGAAAAGTAGCTGACCCAGGAGGTCCATTACAGTGTAAAATTGAGTCGGCCCAAAGTGACACCTGAGGAGAGGTGGTGGAGGTTGGGGCTTACACTCACCCCTGCTTTGGCATTTCCGAATTATTTCTCTCTCTCTACAGCCAGGCCACAGTACATCAGGCCCTGCTCTCCTCTGGATTCTAGGCGGGTGACGGCGGTATCTTAATGGACCTGGAGAGCTGGTCGCCGTTATTTAAGAGGGGCTGGACGGGCCCCTTAATGGAGAGGAATACTCTGGGAGAGGAGGTTACACGACCAGTCCTACATGCATAGGGCTGGATGGGCTCCTTTACGGAGAGGAATACTCTAGGAGAGGAGGTTACACGACCAGTCCTACATGCATAGGGCTGGATGGACTCCTTTACGGAGAGGAATACTCTAGGAGAGGAGGTTACACGACCAGTCCTACATGCATAGGGCTGGATGGGCTCCTTTACGGAGAGGAATACTCTAGGAGAGGAGGTTACACGACCAGTCCTACATGCACAGGGCTGGATGGGCTCCTTTACGGAGAGGAATACTCTAGGAGAGGAGGTTACACGACCAGTCCTACATGCATAGGGCTGGATGGGCTCCTTTACGGAGAGGAATACTCTGGGAGAGGAGGTTACACGACCAGTCCTACATGCATAGGGCTGGATGGGCTCCTTTACGGAGAGGAATACTCTAGGAGAGGAGGTTACACGACCAGTCCTACATGCATAGGGCTGGATGGGCTCCTTTTACGGAGAGGAATACTCTAGGAGAGGTCTTTCTGCCATGGCTACGTCTGTTCGTCAAGTAGAAGTGGGCTTGTGATGAAAACAAAATTCAACTGAATAATCTCAATGCATTAAATGAATAGAGTCACCTCCTTAAGGCCTAGTTTCTCAGACTATTTGCTTTGTAATAAGATGACAGTACAGCCATGGACAGTTTTGTCAGCTGGCTGTTAGCACACGACAATAAATGAGTCATACAATATGCCTTGGTGTGATTCAGGATTTAAGTCAATTAGCTTCTCTCTCTCCCACCCGCTGCTCCGTCTGCTACCTCAACCGTCTGTCCCTCTACTGGCTGGGTTTTCTTTACCTGTTGCTTTTCGTTGAGGCTCTGAAACGCTTTGTGGAACGAGGCTCTGTCGAATGAGGCTCTGAAACGTTTGTCGAATGATGGGAATTGTAGGAGAATTGATTATTGAATAAACAAAGTCCTGCTGGTGTGTGTGTGTATGAGAGAGACAGTGACTGATTGTGTTATAGGACTGGATGACTGGATGTGTGTGCGAGCGAACCAGAGCGGGGAAGAGGAGAAGAGAACAAAAGCACGAGAGCACACACATAAGCAGAGCTTCATTTGTAAACCGGGAGGTGCTGGTACCAAAAGGGAGCACAAGTGGGGGATGACCTGGGCCCCCGGAGGGACCAGAACCAGCACTTTATCACGTCTGTGGAGTGGCGTTAGGCCTCCAGTTTCCCATCTACACTAAAACTGAAGACAGAGCAGAATATTTTAAATAAAAAAAAGGCACAAATGATAAGAATTGCAAGCCACTGTGATACCGTCAAAGTTTTGGCCACTATATCCCTCTGTGACACACACAAGCCATGTAGAAAATGCTTAAAGAGATTATGGAAAAAATGCACTTGAAAGCAGTGCATAGCTAAACAAAAGAAGGGTGGTCCCTGGCACACTACAGTTTGAATTAGTTAGGCTAGTGAATGAAGCAGGACTGCCAGATATAAATGATTAGGATTATTTTAGGCACATACCAGCTTACCTTTTAGACTACACTAATATACTCATATTCCAGCTTCCTTGGACAAACGCAGGTTTTGCAGAGAGACATGTAATAATAATAGTATAATAGAGAGAAAAACGTATTTAAAAGCTATATGAAAAGCAGCACCATTTTGATTGGGAAGAGTGTATGAATAAAGAACTAATCTTCCAGGTTACATATTCAAATACACAAGAAGGCTAATCTTTTTTTTCTTTTAACAACTGCAACAAAAAAATAAAATCTCTGAAAAACAAATTTGAAACCTCCTATTTTGGGTTGGATGAATAATAGCTTGTCCTGATATACACAAGTATTCAGCACTGATACATTACACATCTATACAAACAAATTAAGTGGTAAGTCGGTGACCTCAGTCATCTATGAAATGTAATGAGTTTGATGACATGAGGCACATAGTGGCAGATATGTGACAGAACATCCCTTTTCGTGATCTGTCTGTTTTGGCTTGACAACATTACTTTTACTTTTACATTTTCATGGAATGCATCTTTAACACACCATCACACAAAGATCATAAAAAAATATTGGTCGATTTTGTATCCTAGATACAAGACTTTGCATGCATGAAAACCTGTCAATGTACTCCTTTGGAATACTCTGGAGTTATGTCATTATAGGTTAATAGAAAATGTTATCTGAAGTGCACAAATTCACACGTCTGAGTATACAGACGTGTGCCTAGAAATGTCTACTACTGGGAACACAATTTTCAAGTAGCAGCTCTGAGGGGGAGGGGGGGGGGGTTATTTAGGCTATTTGGTTCAGGGTATGCAAGTGATGGCTGCTTGAATGGAAGGAAAGACGCTTTCCTGAATAATGACATACTCTGTGCTTAAAATTTTGGTTGACAGCCCATTTGAAAATCAAAAGTCAATATAAACTCAGAAAGGCTGCTATGTTATTGTAGACCTTGTAAACTGTTGAGAGTACACCCCAGAAATGATCCAAATTGTTGCCTAGAACAGTCATTTCCAAATTAAACATTTAGATGGCGGGGCTTTCGGTAAGAGGTTATTGAAACGGCATTTTCACTGACCGTCATGGTGGAATGTGGTAGTCACACGGACATAATGGTAGAGCATTGTGGTTCCTTGTGGTGTTGTCTGGGGGCGTGACCATTTCACCACCAGCCAATGTAATCACACGTCATCAAGTGTTCCCTTCGCCCGTTTAAATCCCCCCCCAGTTATTTTGGATGGTGTGGACCATTGAAAGCGTATGCAGTCAGCGAGGAAGACTCATCCCTACACAATAGGGAAAGGAGAGAGGCAGCCACGTAGCAGGAAGGCCATGCGGGCGCGTAACAGATCACCGTAATCTATGAAAAGGTTGAAGCTCATGCGTGTCATTCATTAGCCGTACATCAGGCTTGATCTGGTGAACGTGTACAGTGAGAAGACAGATAGCTGACACTGTGTGCCCCCCCTCCCCCCCTCCCCCGAGGCTGCACTCCCAGTCCCCAGGCACACAGCTCAAAAAAGCTTGCCTGTTGATTGCACTTCCAGGGACACACACACACATTATCCGCCGAGGCTTCTATGCGACAATGCAATGAAGAATTGTATTATGGTTTTCAAGTGAGCACAAAACTGTAGTCCGTGACCCATTCCCGTAGAGGCTAGTGCGCCTATGGGTGATGTCAACATATCTATCCCATTAAATGTCCTGTCAGATATGGTGCTGTTGTCGTTGGTCAGGCATCATTTCATCACTCATAGGATTTATCTCTTGCATCCTGGTGCTTGAGGAGGAACTAAAAAGCAACCAGCCATGTGTGTGTGTGTGTGTGTGTGTGTATTTGTTTGTTGGTGTATGTGTGTGAAGTGTGCATTCACCAGAAATCAATAAGAAAGCCAAAGCTAAACTCAAAATGTATTACCTTTGACTGTCATTTTCCGTCTTTGTGAGCTAAATGGACATGAGCATTAGGCATTTGTAGCCCATGTGTCTGAAAGTGTGTTTTATAGATTTATTTAGATCCATATGCCATATTCGTCCTCGACATTTTATAGTTTTATAGTATATATGCATGAAACTGTCAATTGCCGAGACCCACCTTCTGAGGTAATGTGGGACTGTTCCCCACGGCTACTAAGGTTTAAAGACAATGACTGTCTCCGTGTGAATTGTAGAGGAATGAGCGGTCACTTCTGGTTCTGCAAATCCTTCCAGCTCTATAAACATTTTGTTGGGAAGCAACTTAAAAACATTTCAAATTGGCACTGAAACAATTCCACTGTCACCAGAAACGGCATTTGTATGAAGGGGGACGCACCATGTTAGTTACCAGGTAAACAACATTGTTAGTGGGTTTATACACATTCGCAATAAGCGGTCAGGCCAAAGCGCTGTTTGTATATTTTTTTTGCCTGACATCATTGCATAAGTAACTTTGTGCATCAAAAAATGTATTGAAATCTTTTGTAAATGGTATGTTAATGAAACCGTTTTTATTTACAAAAGCTCTACGTGGTTTCCTGCGGCTGACAATACTACATGGTGGTGACTGCTGTCCTGTCCATGGGCATGTTAGAATACTAAGCACCAAATGGAGTTAATGGAGCGGAGGTCTAGTCACCTGACCAGGGATATTAAACCTCCGTTCATAAGACCAGGACTGAGGATCCAGAGCCCGGCCTTCAACACCATGTTCTCACTAATCCACCAGCAACTGTACCTCATTTAAATAACATTAGCATAATATGTAAATATCCCATCACGAGAAACTCCTGCTGGGCCCAAGGTATGCATGTGCAGTGCTTTAGCCGGACCCCTAACCTGGCAATGTGTTTTACCTGGTAACCAACTGCTGCTTCAGAGTAAACGTACATATACAAGCACACGGAGAATGCTGGGGGAGACCACATACCAGGGGGTGTAGTGTGGGTTCCAGAGATTCCTTTGCTCTTTGTGCCCTTTGACTGTTGTGAAATTTTTAACTGATTGTTGTGTATTTTTTGGATCTCTTTCCAGGTGTTCACTTTAGCATTTCTGTCCACGTGCAGACACAGAGAAAAATTTGACAGGTGCTCGTAGCATCTCACCTCCTCAGGTGCTCTACAAAATTTAACAGAGAAGTCACATGTTGAAATTGAAAAAAGCAGTAAAGAAATGGGAAAATAACCACGGGAAACTGAATTTAGAATGGCAATAAGTGTCAACGCCCTTCACTACCGATGCTACGGCATTTATATCTTCCAACAAACTGCTCCAAACCGCCCCTGCAGCATACGCACGGTACTGTATGTTGCCGGCATAACCGCCTGTTTCGGGACCGCTGAAGTGTACGTCTGTGTAGTGTACGTCTGTGTAGTGTACGTCTGTGTAGTGTACGTCGGTGTAGTGTACGTCTGTGTAGTGTACGTCTGTGTAGTGTACGTCGGTGTAGTGTACGTCGGTGTAGTGTACGTCGGTGTAGTGTACGTCGGTGTAGTGGACGTCGGTGTAGTGTACGTCGGTGTAGTGTACGTCGGTGTAGTGTACGTCGGTGTAGTGTACGTCGGTGTAGTGTACGTCGGTGTAGTGTACGTCGGTGTAGTGTACGTCGGTGTAGTGTACGTCGGTGTAGTGTACGTCGGTGTAGTGTACGTCGGTGTAGTGGACGTCGGTGTAGTGGACGTCGGTGTAGTGGACGTCGGTGTAGCGTACATCTGTGTAAGAGAAAAACTGAAATCTTTCCATCGGGTGCATTACTCTGTTGCCGTTGTCTATGGACAGGCCATTACCGGGAGCTCTCCGTCAAACAAATGCTCTTGCTGCTAATAGTAACATTTAGTAAAATTTTTTAGGTGCCTTTTATTCTCATTCTGTTTATTCGTGGACACGGAAGGTCTTCAGAACCACACCTTCTATGTCACAGCTAATTCCCCTCCTAAACAGATTGAACCAACACATCGTAGAAGCTGAACAGAGTATTACTGACCCACGTTAGATAGTAAGGTCACGTGCAGCGATTGGCACTATATTCACCAGTTTATTATTTTATTTTTTTATTCATCTAACCAAAGCTATTTTGAAAACCAACTGGCCTAAAAAACACAAGAAAGGCAATGGAGAGAAAGGATTCCCATATGAGTCCTTCACAATACCGAAGGTGGAGTGAATGGGTCCACCCAGTAGGTGGTGTGGCGGTGTGCTATTGTGTGGGCGGCTGGAAGTCAAGAGTGGTTGTTGTATGTGTGCTGTGGGAGAGGCTGGGCCCCACAGCAGGGGGTGAGAGGTCAGAGGGGGCAGCTGTGGAGAGACAGGTGGGGGTGGCGCAAGGTTGTGTGCACCCAGAGCGTGGGGTGTGTTTGTGTGTGTGGGGGGGGGGGTTTGGGACAATGGGTGCCGGCAGGGGCTCTGTGAGGGGGACAATACTGCCGGAGAACGGTTGGATCCTACCAGGCCTCGCGGTGTTGAGGAAGGAACCACCACTGTATCGGTACTCCTGTTCAGCACACTGACAAGTTCAAGAATGGACAAGAAGAACTTTAATCAAACATTTTACATGAAAATGTTCGATTAACTCTAGCACTGACTTATTGTTGATGAGTGCCATAAAGAACAACCCATGCAGGCAAGCCTTCAACCAGCCCACTGACCAGACCGACTAGTGTTCTCCACTGAACACGTGCAGCGATGGTGCCGTTGTTTTGATGCCAACGTGAGTTGTTTCAGTTGCATCTCAATGACATGATTTGGGATTTTGTGGCTGAATGGACACACAAAACCAGATTTCACTATTTTATACACATTGAGTGCGATGCCATTTTAATACCTCATTAGCTGTGGGGAGTATCACTTGGAAGGTGGCAGTTGACAATTCTCATTCGTTTACCCCAGACTTTGGAAAGATTTCCCAAAAGAATGTATTGCAATTAATATTGTTATTAATATAATGTTATTAACAACATATTATTATTATTATTGAGGCTAACCTTGAAAATTGGAAAACAACAAAAAGCGACCATAAATATATAGAGCGGTATGTACTGAAATAACTATCTGGGAAGGGTGTGAGGAATGAGATGAAAAGTGGTTTGGGTTTCTGAAATTAAAATATAACTGCAAATGCCTAATAAATTAAGAATGAAAGTTTGTTTAGATATTTTGTTGGTTTTGGGAGGGGAAAATGCCTGAATATTTAAATATTAAAAAATTGCTAATACAATATTGAAAAGAATTTCTGAGCAAAAACAAACTTTAATATGTCAAAGAAATGATATAATAAATAGTGAAATGTGTAATAAATAGTAAACATATTACATTAAACCCTAGTGTAACAACCCTCTAAGACTGGATGAATCTATGGATGAATCTATGACCTTATCATCTCCACCGTGAAACCCCCTAGTTGACTGTGTGTCCCATACAGGCAGAGTGGAGGGAATAGTGGACTGCTATGTAGGGAACAGTTGACCATTTGGGACGCATTCTGGTCTTATTGATCCACACAGATTACAATCCTACTAGGACTGTGGGGATTTATGACTTGTTTAAGCCTTACAATACTTACACAAAAAAAACGTCCTACTCATATTTAACTGAATTTAAATTGTGCGGTTACAGAACATTATTTCATAGAAATCTGGAACCACTGCATAGCTAGTTTAAGTAATCGTAGTGCAGCTGCTTCATGGAAGGATTCTTTCCAGACGGACTGTGTCAGTCAGCCGGCTGTGGGGTGTGGTCCAGAGGGACTGTACACCTTGGCCAGCACCGTCCTGGGTGGGGGGGAGGTGATACCGCGTCCATCTCTGGGTCTCATCGAGCTCTAGCCACTTCTGTAGCGGGTGGAGCTCCAGCAAGCTGGCCGAGGTAGACAAGCAACCAATGGCTCTGTCCAGCGTATCAGCTGTCACCTGATTTGCTGGTTTGCTGAGGAGAGTGATGATTGGCGGCACGCGTGGGACGGGGCGGGTCCCTGGCTTTGACTCTCCTGTCTTGGCGGCGTTGTGGCGATGAGACCGGGGCGTAACCGAGGACAGGACGCCAGATATCGGGGGTGAAAGTGGACATGGATGAGCTTGCAAAGCCTGCCCGTGTTGTGTCATTGAGCACGGTAAGTGCTCGCGCATCTGGAGGAAAGGGGCAGTTAATAAGTCCCTGAAACTGGCCTGGCGTTTCAGAATACCCAGGCTGGGAATTTCAGCATTACCAGGTGTGGCATTTGAGGAGAACCGGGCCAGGATGGCAACGTGGAAGGAGGAAGAGAGAAAGAGCAAATGGGGGAAAAAAAGAGAGGGCGTGATAAAGAGAGAGAAAAATACTAATTCATTCAAATGTCTTGCTGGCTTTGACAAGAATCGCAAAGAAAAGAGCCTCAATAAATTGTTTATTGATCTAACAGGAGAAAGACAGAGAGAACGAGAAAGAGGGAACGAGGAGGCAGTGAGATAAGAGAAAAACACAGAATTAGATCTATATGCAGTGCCACCCATTGTTAGAATATAATGATCTGTGGAAAATAGACATCCAATCAAATTATAGGCTTGCTGTATTTACAATAACAAGATATGCTTTCTCTAACACGCCACAGAACACAGAGTTGATCACATAATACGAGACCTTAAAGGAACCGGGCGTCAGAAAACCCCCCTCATAATCATCCTTAAGAGCTCGAAAAACAAGGCCGTGTAAGCAACAGAACCGAGGAAACTACAGTGTCTGCATACAAAGCTGTGCTGCGCTGCGCCATCCGTGCCAATAACAGTAGGTGATAATTCACACATCGGTGTGTCATGGAGCGAGCATCGAGAGATGAACCGTTCGCCGGTTAGATTAATGCCACCAGATGCCAGACTAGATGCCATATTAATTACCCAGAGATAATGACCAGGAACCATATGGTAGCTCAACTGTCCATTTAGTTGACAGGGGAAATGTCTCCATTCCGGAAGAATTCATCAAATCGCATGGTCCACTTTCTGTGACGCAGAAGACGAGGCTTCTGTTCGCGCACAGCTTTTTCCATTCGACAACTTTCTCAAGACTTTTGAATGCATACGTTTTCTGGTGACAGATGGGGTTGTTGGTATTTATCCAGGGTCCAAGTGGTCCGTTCCAGGCTATACCACTATCCCCATGTGCAAGGGGGGTGCGAACTGTCTAGTTTAGATGCCGGGCCCCTTGATTCATCTGCCCTGCGGTGATGGATAGAGCTCTTAAAGATCATAAACGCTGTGCAGCCAGGATTTACGATATCAGCAGGCCATGTATCAGAGACGGAGGTGTGAGGGGACAGCGACAAACACACAAAGAACGGACGCCATACGGCCCTAACAGAATAGAATTTACAGTGACCAGCCGGCCCTTACCCGGGCCAGAAGATCGTTTA
>JACXGK010012163.1:0-14771 GCA_016801125.1 Novumbra hubbsi
CACAGTCTAACTACTAGTTAATACTGACCCAGTAACTGTCTAACCCCTAGTTAATACAGACCCAGTCACTGTCTAACCCTTAGTTAATACAGATCCAGTCACTGACTAACCCCTAGTTAATACAGATCCAGTGACTGACAAACCCCTAGTTAATACAGGTGCAGTCACTGACTAACCACTAGTTAATACAGACCCAGTCCCTGACTAACCCCTAGTTAACACAGACCCAGTCACTGACTAACCCAGGCTTGGGCATCTTACAGCTCGCGGGCCACATCCGGCCCTTTGGGCGTCCCTGTCCGGCCTGCGTGTGGGTGAGGTCAATCAGAACATGAATGAAAAAATATTATATAATATAATGTATGCTGTTCTTGCTATACGGTTGTGTAGCTTTTATATAGAAACCGTTCCGCTTTAAAAAAAAAAAAATCTGACCCACGTGCGTATTATACATCCATGACGTGCATAAACAGACACAAGTGATGCTGGCCAGCTAGCCCCTAGAATGTCAGCTCACACCAAAAAAAGAATTGTATCTTACTGAGCTGTCGGGTGGGATTTCCGCAATTTGGTCGACTGTACCGTGACTGGGGTCGGCATGGAGGGCAGTTCAGACGGGAGGGGAATGGATATGGCTGATGTGGATGGGAGACGGGAGGTATTCTACCGGGGGAGTCAGGAAAAAGATGAAAGATTAAAAAACGAGTTCGGGGACAGGAGGATGAGGAGTCTACGTCGGGGGGTGAGGTAAGACCAGGAATGGAGGGTGAGGTAAGACCAGGTATGGAGGGTGAGGTAAATGTGGAAGTCAGATATATGGTGGTGGTAGTGTTTATTGAACCGACCGGTAAGATGCTGAATCCACTAACTCTGACGACAGCGATTAAGGCAAAGGTTGGGCAGGTAAAAGATGGAGGTGTCCGAATTTGGTAAGGTCCTTATTGTGGTAGATGATGTAGTGCAGTGGGATATTTTGCTCAGAATGGATACATTGAATGGGGGTTAAGCAATGTGCCAGGAAGTCCCGCAAAGCAGAGAGGGGTGATTACAGGGGTGCCTGAAGGGATGATGGAAGACCTTAGGAAAGGGGTGGTGGGGGGTATATTGGTGGATGTGAAGAGGATGAACAGTAGAGCCGGGGGGTATAGTGGTGGATGTGAAGAGGATGAACAGTAGAGCCAGGGGGGTATAGTGGTGGATGTGTAGAGGATGAACAGTAGAGCCGGGGGGGTATAGTGGTGGATGTGAAGAGGATGAACAGTAGAGCCGGGGGGGGGGTAGTGGTGGATGTGAAGAGTATGAACAGTAGGACGAACAGTATCTCTCCCATTCATTCTCCCATTATTCCATTATATTGTTTTGGATGATGAAGGCTTGTGGGTGAAAAGTGTGACATTATTTGAAGAACAATAAATACTGTTTTTTAATATAAAATACGAGCATATAAAAGGGAAATTAGGGTATGAGTTTCGTCTCCCACATTTTTCATGCCGTTCCACGTTTCTTACATTTAAACATTTATCCATTATAATACTTGATGATAAAGGTGTGTGGGTAGAAATTGTTTCATAGGATGGAGTAAACAAAACAATAAAAAGTGCTTTTTCAACCAAATAATTCTAAAGATCATTTGGATTCAATCTGACATATTCTTGCTCTGAAGACAGTAACTCTTTGTACTACACCACTACTTAAGTAATGTTATGCACTTAGACACTGAAGGAGATTTGTGGAAACCTGCACTTTAAAATGTTTTACAATTAACCAGGCTAACTTGAAACAATTGTCAGAAAGCTAAATTTCACAGTCAATCTCACAAATGACAACAATGGCAATGGCAACAAATGGCAACAAATTTACATCATTAATTCAAAGTTGTTGGTATTGCCACCTTGTTTATAAAACCAGAGTCAGTCTGGTGTTGGACACAGCTGACATGGATTTCATTCAATATCTTGTGACAATTTTTTCGACACCTGCCCTGACGTGACCAATTGTTTTAGAAAATGTTTCCATGCAGTGAGTGTTGAATGGTGTAGAGACAATAGGAACAGTATTCAGTGGATGTGTATAACAGCCCATCACTACTCAAGACATTGTTCCAATTTATTAGATTAGATTCAACTTTATTGTCATTAAACAGTACAAGCACAGTACAAAGAAATGGAGTATGCATCCAACCAGAAGTGCAAAAAAGAGCAGTGCAAACATTTTGTGCAGGGCAGTGTGTCAGTGTACAGATGCTCCAATGTATGGGCCTATAAATGAAGCGCAGTGTATGGATGTGCAAATGGCATAGTTAAGTAATGTGCAATATAACAATTTACAAAAGGAATGCATTAGTGCAAGGGGTCTAATGATGTCTCAAAGTGTAAATGTGCAACAAGAAGTACAAACAGGGAGGGTCCAGCTATGGAGAGGTGCTGAGAGGCTGCACCAAATCAACCCTCCTGCAAAAGTCAAATGAAATCCTTAAAATCTACTCACAAACGGTTTTGTAACTGCTATAAGATAAACTATACTTTTGGAAGATGCATAGAAGAAAGAAAAAGCAATCTCAAGAGAAAACTGACACCGAAGAACAATAGACGTCTGACCACACCGACTGTCATGTCCTGGATGCGGGCCCCTAGCCATCTCTGTGCTTTGGGGCTCCCATTCAGGGCATGTCACATGGAGAGGCCTCTAGCCATCTCCATGCCATTGTGGGCTCCCCAGTCAGAGCAGCTGCCTTCAGTTGACTCTGATTGGGGAGCCTACTTAGGTTAGTTTTGCACCACACCCGGTGTGGTTTATTGTTTGTTTGTGCATGTAGCAACTTCACGGTTTGTCTTTTGTTTAATCCTTTTTCTAGTGGATACGCTACATATACTTTGTAAACTATTTAAGTTCTGTTTTGTTGTTTAGTACAGCACCTTTGCTTTTAGCGTTTACAGTTTGTGTTAGTTTGTCTTTTATGTTATTGGATTAAATCACCTTTACTTTATTTACAAAATGTCTGCTTTTGGTTCGCCCGCACACTACGACCGTGACACCGACAAGGGTGAGGTAGAGGAAGATGGCGAGTATGTGGCTAAAGACGTTGATGCTAGCACGAGCCCTAGCAATGCGGATGTCATGAATGCCATAAAGGGGATGGAGAAACAAGTCCTAAATAAAGTAGACGGTGTGTTCCAAGTAATTAATGAACATTGCAGAGGAGTGCATTTCAGGGGCAGAGGATGAAACGTCTCGGCTTCAGACCCTCACTAAAACTTTGGAAACTCAAGGTAAGGCGCTGACAAAGAGGGCTGAGGATGTAGAAAACCAATGTTTGGGAACAATATAAGGCTAGTGGGTTTATCAGAGAATGAAGTATGGCAAGATGCATGCACGTTTTTGGGGAAATGGATTCCTTCAGCCCTAGGAGTGAAAACTAGCACACCAATAGCATTGGAGCGCGCAGACAGAATTGGACCACAACCACAGAAAGTGAACAACAGAACTCTCATCATGAAGTTTCTTAACTACAAACAAAAAGATGTGCTAAGGGCGGCTAAAGTCAAGGGAACGTTTGAATACAAGGATTACACAGTTCGAGGATTTTTGTGCTGAAACTGTAGAGTCAAAATTGCTTCCCCCGAGTCCGAATCAGAGAATGTACACACGGTCAAAGTCTTTCCAAAATAAACACCTTTATTTTAGATAATTATCCGGAGATCAGTCTCTGCCGTACAGCAGAAACACATCTGACCCTCTTTCACCTGGACACAGTTTTATACAGCCCCTCCCACCTCTCAGTCATTGCATAGAAATTGTTGTGTGCTTTCTGGGTGGGCGTGTCCCTTCTTGCAGATTCCCTCACTGTCCGTGGGGCCATCTGGTGACCTCGGAGGCAGACGAAGAGGACAGTTGAAGGGGGGGGGCTGGCGCCAGGAGATCTGACCGGAGATATCTGCTAAATTGTGATTACTCTTCCTCTCCTGTATTCCTTGTCCGCATCAGCGTGTCAAGCCAACAGCCAATAAACTGGGTCCCCCTTTTCACAGTGTCCTTGCCTTGATCTCTTGACTTATGGTCCTACTCCTGGAATGTACTAATTAGCATTTTATCACCCCAGCCTTGTTATCTCTAAGTTTACCCCCACAGGCCCGGTGTGCTATCTAATCTTTACTAAAATATTCCACAAAACCCACAAGAAACAGAGAGCCTACAATGGAGTGCGAAAGAAGCTAGGGGAATCGACAAGAATAGGATCATTTTTCCATTGCGGCGGCTTCTGACACATGGGGAACAATCCAAACTGTTCAACACCCCCGCTGAGGTGGAACTCTTCATCGAAGGAATGGATAAGGCGTGAAGGTAGAGAAGGAAAACTAGGTTAATTTAAGTTTCTGCCAAAGATAGCCAAGGTGTTATTAATATTTAACTCTTTATAGAAACAATGAGGAGGAGACTTGACGTTTTAAAGGCTATAAGGCAACGGGCTTTGTCATTAATGGCGTCATATTTACAGAACTTAAACTCGGCCAAGGGCACACCTTTTTTCTCGGAATGAGTCAGTTACTCCCTGATGCCAAGATACTATTTTGATTTAGCTAATTCTGTGCATTTCCCAGTTCTGAGACTTTAGGTCAACATAAGGGTGTATCGGCCTAAAATTACTTTTAAGAAGGGCTTGATTTCATTACAGGCTTATACAGCCTTTCAGTCTAGATACAAACTAAACTGTCTGTTCAGCTGTGCTTATACCACGAGTATAAGTAGACTAGCAATGTTAAGGGGGGGTAATAAGATAATTGACAAGAAGAAAGAGAGTAAGCCAACCAGTTGTGAGTTACTCACATGCGTGTGGACCAAACAACCTCATATACGGAGTGAACGTTGAGGGGGGAGGGGGAGGGATAGCCCTAGAGGGATTGAAGGGATTTGAATTTAAGTTCATTGTATGTGTTATGTTTCCTTTTGTGATTTATGTTTATGTCTTTTGGCTATGCTTCCCGATGGTAAAGGCAGGTAAGAATGGGGTGTGGCAGACAGTTATTGCACACAAGCTGGAATGTCTGAAACTGGAACGGTATACATTCTTACTTGGAATTGTAGGGGAATGGGCAATCTTAAAAAAGTAACTGGCAAAAATAATTTTCTTACAGGAAACACATGATGACAGAAAATACAGTTAAGACCCTGGCAGGGTCAGATGTTCTCTGGCTGTTATTCCTCAAATGCAAGGGGTGTAATGATTCTTATTCATAAATCTATTCCTACACGGGTAAAGGAAACAACAAAGGATCCAGCGGGCAGAATTATTATTGTCCAAGGCATTTTGTTTTCAGAGAAAATCTACTATATTGCCCTAATGATGACAATCCTAACTTTTACAATGACCTATTTCTCATAGTGTCCTCTCTGTCTGGCCTATACTTTATTGCAGGTGATATGAACTGCACTTTGGACCCAGTTAAGGCTCGTTCAACAGGTTCTGACTGTACTCATGCCAAAATTAGAAAAGTTATTCAACAATTCATAAAGGACTTAAATATGTTGGACATTTGGAGACATCTCAATCCTACCACTAGAGCTTATTTATGCTACTCTAGCACATATCAAACACACTCACATATTGACTATTTTCTAAAATCTGCAGAAATACTGAAATTAAAACAGAACTATTATGAACAAGGCTGGAAGACTACTTGCATGGCAGATCAAATAAAGATCAGATCAAACAAAGACAAACTGAGCGAACCATTATTGTGATTGAAGGCCTGTTGGGTAATATTGTTGATCTAGTCAAGATTAATGAAACATTTAGAGATTATTATGAAAAGCTGTACAGCCCAGAGTGCCTTGGTGAGAGGTGTGAAATGAGTGGACCAATGCGCAGGCAGTAGGTTGACGAATCCCTTTATTTCAGGATGTAGTAATGCAGATGTCTCATAGAAATTAGGTCGTGTAACGACTACAACCGTATACACATAACAGGTAACAATCACAGACACAGAGACAAGACACACAGGGGATTAAGTAGCCAATTACATTAGATGCAGCTGGCAGGTAATCAGGAAGGGTGCGTTCACGAGACATGGGAAAACAAGACATACAAGTACGATGGCAACTAAAAGGCCGGCGACGTCGAACGCCGGGGCGCTACGCGACCAGGAGAGGGCACGGCATCAGGAGGCGCCGTTACAGCCTTCCCAATCAGGAGCTCTAGTCACAGTTCTTAGACAATCTTAACTTCCCCCAGATCTCAGGGAAGGATCAGACTGATCTAGAAAAATAACTAACAATACATTAAATATCAGCAGTAATTGATGCAATGACGTCAGGGAAGACACCAGTTCCAGATGTCCTCCCCATATAGATTTATATAAGAAATGTAAAGATAATCAGCTGGCCCCTCTTCTGGATATGTTGATGAAGGCGTTACAAAAGGGCCTCTTCCCTGAATCAATGAGGGGAGCCTTAATCACTTTACTACCAAACCTGTGAAAATGAATACAAACTGTGAAAACATGCGTCCAATAAGCTTAAATCAGACACAAACATATTGTGCAAAGTTATTGCAATGAGATTTGTGTTGTGGAATTGTGTTTGCCTAATTTAATAGTTTGTTTCATCCAGCGCGGACAGGGATTTCATAATGTGAGAAGGCTTCTCAACATCCTTCATAACCATGAAGGCCAACGGGTCACTTGATGCAGAGAAGGCCTTTGATAGGGTGGATTGCCCCTATCTATTTGACCTCCTGACAAGGTTTGGGGAACGATTCTGCAAGTGGGTTAAGATTCTTTGTAATAACTTAGTGACTGAGGTTCGGACAAATAATATGGTGTCCACGCCTTTCAGAGTCTCCAGGGGATTTAAGCAAGATTCACCTCTCCCCTCCTCTTTGCAATCTACATCACACACAGCATACTGTAGACACTACTGATGATAAAACACCAAACACAGCATACCGTAGTACAAACTGTATACATTGTGCAAATGGCAAATAATAAATAAGGTAGCATGTGTGGAGCAGGAGGTAGTGGAGGAGGTAAGACTATTGTCGGGACACAGAGTTCAGGCTAACAGTAGCTGGGAAGAAACTGTTCCTAAGCCGGCTGGTGCGGGAATGAAGTGACCGGTACCGCTTGCCAGAATGCAGAGGGGTGTACAGTTGGTGACTCGGGTGTGAGGGGTCCCTGATGATGCCTTGTGCTCTCCGCCGACAGCGCTTGTGCTTGAGGTTGTTGATGGACTTACGGTCGTCCGCAGACTGTTGTACCAAACACTTAGTCAGGATGCTCTCGACCGTGCAGCGGTAAATGTTTACCAGTATGTTTGAAGATAGGCAGGCCTTCTTTAACTTCCTTAAAATGTAAAGGCGCTGTTGTGCCTTTTTCACCATGCTTGAGGTGTTGAAGGACCAGGAGAGGTCCTTGGAGATGTGGACACCCAGGAATTTGGAGCTGGCCACACATTCCACTGTGGTCCAATCAATGAGGACTGGGGCATGGATGTAATCCACAATCCGTTCTTTGGTCTTCTTGGTGTTGGGGGCCAGGTTGTTATCTGCGCACCAAGCCACAAGGTACTTGACCTCCTCTCTGTAGGCTGACTCATCGTTGTCGCTGTAACCAATGTGGTATCATCTGCAAACTTGACGATGGTGTTGGAGCTGTGCAGAGGGACGCAGTCATGGGTGAAGAGAGAGTACAGGAGTGGGCTAAGCACACAGCCCTGTGGGACACCAGTGTTCAGGGTCAGGGTGGAGAAGGTGAGGTTGTCTAACCTGACAGACTGGGGTCTGTTGGTAAGAAAGTCCAGAGTCCCGTTGCAGAGAGAGGGGCTGATCCCAAGGTTGTGGAGTCGGGTAACTAGTTTAGAGGGGGTGACAGTGTTGAACGCTGAGCTGAAGTCAATGAAACGCATCCTTACATATGAGTTGGTTTTGTCCAGGTGGGTCAAGGCAGAGTGAAGAGTAGTGGAGATGGCATCCTCAGTAGACCAATTAGGGCGATAGGCCTACTAGTGTGGGTCCAAAGTTGGAGGGAGGCAGGACTTAAAATGAGCCAAGACAAATATTTCGAAGAACTTCATGATCGTAGGGGTGAGTTTGACAGGTTGGAAGTAATTTAAGCTTGACGTAGTCGACTGCTTCGGCACTGGCACAATAGTTGTGGTCTTAAAGCACGTGGGGACAACTGCTTGGGACAGTGACAGGTTGAAGATGTCCAAAAAGACCCCAGCCAGCTGCCCAGCACATGATCTAAGCACACGCCCAGGAACACCATCAGGACCAGCTGCCTTGCATGCATTCACCCTGCTAAGTGTAGAAGACGCCTCCGCTATGGACAGACTAAGGGGGACGACATCTGGGTTGAGCTTCAGTTTTGTGGCTGGGTCTTTGTTGTCCTTGTCGAAACAGGCGTAGAATGTTTTCAGCTCGTTCGTGAGGGAGACATCAGTGGCTGAAGGGGTGGGGTGTTTAAGTCGGTAGACAGTGATGGCTTGAAGGCCCTGCCACATGCGTCGTGGGTCAGAGTTGTTATGGAAATGCTCCTCAATCCTCTGTGGGCGTGTTTGGCCATCTTGTTCCCCCTTTTCAGGTTTGCCCTGGATGTGTTGTAGGCCTCCGTGTCTCCAGATCTGAAAGCAGCATCCCGTGCCTTCAGCAGCAGTCGGACTTCTTTGTTCATCGAAGGCTTCTGGTTGGGGAAGATCTTTATTTGTTTATAGGTGGTGACATTGTTGGTGCAGGTGTTGATATATTCCAGGACAGACGATGCATATGTATCAATGTCATATGGGAGTCAGTGGTAGCCTGAGTGGCAAACAAACCCCCGTCTGTGTGTTGAAACCGGTGCTGTACACAAGGTCCTGAATTTCTCCTTTCGCTCAAACATACCCCACAATACTAAGAAATGACTAATTTCTTTCCGCAATTTAAAAGCTGTTGACCCCCTGAAACTCTCTGATGCCATCTGCTCTGCCCTTCCCCTGAATCATGCCCCCACTACTCCTGAGGATCTAGCTAACCAGTTCAACACCACTCTGTCTGTCTCCCTCAATCACATGGCCCCACTCCAAACAAAAAACGTTTCCTTCACTTCCTCATCACCCTGGTTTACACCTAAGCTCCGGCCCATGAAACAGCTGGGCCGCCATCTTGAACGCCGGACCAGATCTGGTTTGACTGTACATGCTGAAGCCTATAAGCTTCATGTCTCCATGTATTATGCCCCTCCATCTTGCCAGGACCTCTTACATCTCCAACACTATCACAACCTCAAACACGAACTCCCGGACAGTCAACAAACTACCCCAACCACATAGTGAGACCACCACATCCTCTTCTCTGCTTGCTAACTCTTCAGTTTTTCAAGGACAAGATCACAGACATCCACTTATATTTAGCTAATCCTCCTCCGTCAGACCCTTTTTCCATAATTAACTACCTTCCCTCTCAAACCCCCTATCCAACTCCTACAAACCTATCTGCATTCCTTTACCCTGGTTGATTCATAATCTCCAAAATAATTGTTTCATCTAAAACAACTACCTGCACCCTGGATCCCCTTCCTGCATCTCTCATCAAGGCTTGCCTTCCTGCTCTCTGTTCATCAATCAATCAAGTTTATTTATATAGCACAATTCATACATAGAAGCAATTCAATGTGCTTTACAAGACAAGACATTAAAAGAGAAATACAATTGTATAACTAACAGTCTATCTAGAACATGTCCTCTATTTGCCCGTCCACACATTCACTCAGTGACCATCCAATGCAACTCAGGTCTCGTTATACAAACAGCCTGATATTTTATCCGTAGATCATTCACACGATGCAGCGCACCCACTTACATCCTAGTGTATTCACAATAATACACTCATACACTCATTGCATTGCTATCTTACTTACATTCACACTAGGAGTACGCGTTTTACAAACAGACTCCACAATTAAACCTCTTGTTTAGACATCTTCCCACTTTTCGGTCACAATTTTAACAGATTGATTGAAACAGACATGGATCAATTTAACATGTACAGATTAAAATAAAAAAAGAAATAGAGATAAAATGTCAAAAGAAAATTGAGAAGGATTTTAAAAAAGTAATGAAAATTAAAAAGTCTGGTATAGGGTTTCCATTTCGCTTTTAAAGTATCTATTAAAGCTATAGTTCACATTTTGTGGTCAAGCCCTCAGTCATAGGCACGTGAAAACATGAGTGTTTTTAACCCAGACTTGAAAATGGCTAGGTTTGGGGCGTGTCTAAGATCTTCTGGTAGCTTGTTCCAGTTGTGTGTCGCGTAGCTAGTAAATGCCGCTTTGCCATGTTTAATTTGGACTCTAGGCTTCATACATCACTCAAAGAGTCAATCTCTCTCTCTCCCATGCTGCTGCAGTCACCCCCATTTTAAAGAAACCTGGTCCCGACCCCACCAATTTTCATAACTTCCACCCCATCTCCAACCTCCCCTTCATTGCAAAAACCCTTGAAAGGTCTGTTGCCAACACCACCTATTCAACACCACCTATTAAACAAGCGGTTTATTTGAACCGCTTCAGTCTGGCTTTTGACCGCTCCACAGCACCGAAACTGCCCTCCTCAAGGTTGTCAGCGACTTCCTCCTCTCTGCTGATGCTGGTGCCCTCAACATCCTAATCCTCCTCTACCTGAGTGCTGCATTTGACACTGTTAACCATCAGATTCTTCTCACCAGACTCGATGCTCTGGGTGTTGAGGGAACTGCTCTCTCCTGGCTACACTCATACCTCACCAACTGTACCCACTTCATCTCCCTCAATGGCCATGATTCTGAATCTGATACTGTCACACAGGGTGTCCCCCAGTGCTCTGTCCCTGGACCCTTGATCTTCATCATCTACATCCTCCCCCTTGGTCAGATCCCAGATCCTCCGTCACTTCAAACTAGACTTCCACTGCTATGCAGACGACACTCAAATTTACCTCAGTACCAAATCTCTCACCAACCCACCTTTGGTCCACACTAAATCCTGCCTTTCAACAATACAAACATTGATGCAGCATAACTTTCTAAACCTCAACAGTGATAAAACTGAACTATTACTCATTGGTACAAAATCCACCCTTTCCTATCACCATCAATGACACAATTGTCTCTCCAACTCCTCACGCACGTGATCTAGGTGTCATTCTGGACTCTCTCAACTTTGAACACCACATAAAACAGACAGTCAAATCCGCTTTCTTTCATCTCCGCAATATTGCCAAGCTAAAGGCCTCCCTCTCCCATACCTCAGCTGAAACCTTAATACATGCACTCATCTCCTCCCGTCTCGATTACTGCAACTCTCCTCTTTCTGGCATTAACTCTATGTCTCTCCATAAGCTACAAATGGTCCAAAACTCAGCAGCCAGACTCCTCACCCACACCAAATCCTGGCAGCACATCACACCTATCGTCCGGGAACTTCATTGGCTTCCTGTTCCACAACGCATTGACTATGAAATTCTTTGGCTAACCTACAAAAATCAGCATGCTCCCCCATACCTCTCCGATCTTATTTGCCAATACCAACTCAATCGGTCACTGTGCATTTCAACAGCTGGCAACCTCATCATCCCCCGGTCCAGGCTAAGTAGCTTTGGGGACAGGGCTTTCTCTAGGGCCGCTCCAAGGCTGTGGAACTCACTTCCGCAATCCATCCGTGACTCTGAGTCTATTACCATCTTCATCCAACGCCCGAAGACTCATCTGTTCACACAAGCCTTCTCATAGCCCCTCCCCTTCCCGTCATTCCATTGTCTCGTCCTTGTCCTTTTTCTGTTCATTGTCTATTCAATTGTAAAGCGTCTTTGGGTCTTTAGAAAAGCACTATATAAATTCAATGTATTATTATTATTATAGTTAATACAGACCCAGTCACTGTCTAACCCTTAGTTAATACAGGGGCAATCCAGGACTAGAGGAAAGGATGCCATTAGTCTGTAGATGTTATTGTCTTATAGTGTTTTTTTACTGTCTCAGGTCAATTAATAAAATGGATGTATGCTTTTTTTCTTTTTTCCATCACGATATATTTATTGTTGACGTTAAAAACAATTACCCTTGCCCCTATATGTAGAGCCATGCCATCTAAAGACATGTCGAGTCACTGTGACCAGTTTTGTATTCAAGTGTGTGTGTTTGGGGGGGGGTGGGCCTATTTGCTAATAGGAAGTATAGAAGTGACTAGTTGGATGTCTGAGAGTGTGTGCTAGTGATTTGCAAAACAATGCTTTCTGAAACACAGAGACAATCGAATCAAAGTGTCAAGACTTTACAAAACACTCTATACCAGTGGTTCTTAACCCATTCCTCAGGGAACCCCAGACATTCCACATCTTAGGTGCAGCCCGGAACAAGCACAGCAGATACACTAATCAAGGGCTTGAGGATTATGTGCACTAGCTAAAGGGTAGTTCAAATACCCGGACGGCTGGGGTTCCCTGAGGAATGGGTTAAGAACCATAGTTCTAAACATTTAATAAACAGTGAAATCTGCAGGTTAAAAATTTAAATCAGATATTGTGCAGTGCAGTGTTAAACAGATGTATTTTCCCATGCTGTTGGAATAGAGTTAGTGGCACAACAGTTTGGTTTGTGTCCATAAAAAAGTGAAATATGGGTTTTGTATCACATTTTTCTCTTATCTTTCCAGCTTTCATTATTTTCCCATATTGCTAGAAAAGCTTTCATGCTCAGTGACTTGCTGAGTCTGTGTCACGTGAAAAGTTAAAGGTAAACGTGGTGTTCATATCCTGCTTTTCTCTTGACTTTCCATCTTGCTTTTCATTTAACCATTATAATGTTTTGGATGATAAAGGCTTGTGGGTGAAAAGTGTTTTCTTTCAGATTCCTTTTGCAATATACCAGATATTATTTGAACAACAATAAATACTGTTTTTAATATAATATACCCTGCCTATTAAAAATGGAAATTAGGATATGGGTTTCATCTACCACATTTCTCTTGACGTTCCATGTTTCTTACATTTAACCATTTATCCATTATAATATTTTGGACAATAAAGGCCTATGTACATTAACTTCATTCAGCAGAAACATGTAAGGCTCCTTCACCAGGTGACTCACTCAAGACTGAAAGAAAGGTTAGCGTCTCAAAGCCTCAGCAACAATGATCAAAATCACATGCCGCAAGATTAGCTACACATCATGCATGCATCTAACTTGAGCTTCATCCAAATGTAGGTCAAGGGGTTGTTGTTGGCCGTGAAATGCTTCCCTTTTAGTCAGTTTGAAAACGTGTTGCAACCGGCCCACTTCAAAGCAAGAAGCTCCGGTCTGTGAGCTGGGTAGTTCAACTGGGCATGCAGCAGTGTCTTGCTAGCAAAGGCGTAGCCTAGCAACCTTTTCACCAGGCTGAAGCTGGGAGATGACGGCACCGTTTCCGTCAAACGGAGCCACAGCGAAGTCAGGGTGGTCTAACGTTACAGTGTGTAACAGGTCAAAGTGTCAAATGCACCAGGACACGCAGGTGTCCAGTCAGTCGGTATAAGTTTCACAGGGCTACACCTTCTTTCTTGATATTCTTCCTCTCTGAGCTTTCACATCTGGCTTTTGTCCTGATGGAAACTTGAAAAGGCCGTCGCGGAGCAACTCTTGATGAAATGCTGATAGAAAAGCATTGAAAAATATGATCTTCTTCTGTGAAGGTGAGACACCATTGCGGTCCATCAGATCAGACCCTAGAACTTGGCTGACGGCTTTAGGGGTGCAGTCTGTCTTACACCCCTGTCTACAGAAGCTGTACTTAGCTGGTCTCAGCTCTGAAGTCAAACCCTGCACATATACCCAAACACCGCATGGGGAAAGACTACGTACCCTAGGGCTATATATTTTGCTCACCAATTTTTCCACTGATTAGGAGAATGATCACACAGATGTGGGGGACACTGCCATCCTCTGGGATAATGTGGAAGACGTGGGCCGAAGAGATGATGATGGGTACTCCCTGATGGGATCAACATCTTGATGGCAGAATATGAGGGGGATGGGTTTCCACCAACTCCACTATTCATCCCGTCTTGACGCTCTGATGACCACGATCTGACAAAACCCTGATAAATAAAGACCATATAATAGATCTGTTTTCCTTTTAAAATCTTTGTTTTGTACCCTGCAGTGTCCCCTATGGACAACTGAATCACCAGGTCCTTTTCTCCGGCCTTGATCCCCTCTTTAAAAATCGATAAGGAGTGGGTACTGGGGGAGAGCACTAGAGAACAACTGTTAATAAATTATCTTTAGGGGGGAAATGTGGGAATCATTTTTGTATAGACCATTAATTTTTTGATTTGGTATGCTAATGAGAAATAACAAACTAAATATTAATCACATGTTGCTAAATGGAAACAAGGAACTGCCCAAGGCTATTATGTGGATTATTTTAGTTAAGATTAGATATTAGATGTGTGTGTGCTATTAGAAGCAAACTGTGCCAGTAGGGCGTATACTCTGAAATTAGCCAGCTGGGGGTCGTAAATATTAAGAAGTACATTCCAGAGGACTATAAATCAAGAGATTAGAGGCAAGTACATAGCATGTATAGGAAGATCTACTGGCGCCAGCCTACCCCCTCAACTGTCTTCTTCGTCGGCCTCCAAGGCCATCAGAGGGCCCCATGGATGGAGATGGGGGCTGCAGGACGGGACACGCCCACCCAGGAAGCGCGCTCATCAATTTCGATACAATGACTGAGGGGGGAATAGGCTACATAAAATGTGTCCGATGTGAACGGACTTCAGATCTT
>JACXGK010012164.1:0-14769 GCA_016801125.1 Novumbra hubbsi
TCCCCCACATACAAACCCATCCAACATCCAGCCAGACACGTCCCCCACATACAAACCCCTCCAACATCCAGCCAGACACGTCCCCCACATACAAACCCCTCCATGACAAAACACAGCTGAGGTGCAAGAGGCACTGCCGATGCCAACATCCTGCCCCAACTCAATGGCCCTTGTTTCTCTGAGAATGAACCGGGGCCCCTTCAGCAGTGTACCTGCATGAGATCCTGAATGGGCATGGGACCCTGGCTGACTTTGGTGGCCCCTTGAATTAGACTGTGTCTTCCTCCTGTTTTGTGTCTGAAGTGGACTGTCAGTTCTGGATGACTGTCCTGAGGCATCATGGGAACATTGATGGTGGGCTCCGGACCCTGTCTGGTAGGGCTTTTTAAAAACCCTTGAATTAGCTCTTATTAGTCTACTGTCTAACACTGCGGCTAGCCACGGCCTGTCTGGAAGGCACTCACACACACACACACACACACACACAAGCGACCAAGGCAGTCCGTCCCAAGCAGAATAGCAGTGAAGCATGGGAAGAGAGACGCCACCTTGTGGCTCTGTTGTTCCTGTTCCTGTTCCTGTTGTGAACAAAATATATATTCTATTAAGGCAAGACCTGGAGCCAAACTCAAAACACCACATGAAGTTCATGACATTCAGAGTCAACATTGGCAACAACATGTATGTGTCTATCCTTTTAAAACGTAAATCTGACCCGCTGATATGGTAAAAAAAATAACTATTCCAGATATTGGCAATGAAGTTGCACACTTTCCAACACCATGTGTGGTTTTGCATCCAGTATGAAGGATGTTGCAGGACGTTAACCATTCCCAATTGGCATTTGCAAAATGACTGGCAAAAAATGATCTCCAAAAAAGAATTTTACTCTTTGTAAATAAGAGCCAAAAACCCCACACTGTACCTTTAAGTGTCTCAACCTCTCAGTATTGGCATGGGTGACTAAAGATGACATCAGAGGTCAATCTTCAGGGGTCACTGTGGAAGCCCTGATGGATGCAGCTGGAATGTAGAGACACGTCTCACTGACCTCAGTTGGGCTGTGTTAACATACCTGGGGGTTGTCGTGGTGACTGCAGGCATGTAACGACATAAACCAGCAGGTTACCCTGGAGAAAGGTGTCTGTGTTTGAACCGCGGACGGAGGGCGTTAAGGAGCCGCTGTGTGCCGGGAGCGTGCCTGGAATCCCCCCGAGGCAGGCAGTCATTACCCAGGGGTCACAGCCCACGCCCGCTCACTTCCTGCATGACCTCCCACCAGCAGCACGGCATGTTGGGCCGTGGGTCACACACGGCCTGTCGTAGAACAATCCCACATCCTGTCCCAGACGCTGTGGCCAGGGCCTGCTGAGGGTCTCCTCCACTGAGCCCTCTGTGCTCCCTTCCCCCGGTCCCACGCTCCCTCCCCTCCCCCCTCTCATTAAGAGACAGGCAGCCCAGTCCGGTCCTAAATGGAACCCTCTTATAATCTACTACGGCCCATGCGTGCAGAACAAGAGTAGTGCACTACTCTGAGAATAAGGTTCCGTTTGGGACTGAGAAAAACACTGGTGGTATATTCAGCGTTCCGCTGGCAGGGATGTGAGTCACTCGGCTCCTTCCACTATGAGAGCTTTTATACGGGGGGAGTTTGTGCCTCTACAGACATGTTATTATTCAAGGAGGAGGATGGACACGATAACAACACAAAGTAAGATCACAGCGGTTTGGCTCTCGCCCTTTGTAGGAAACCTACTCCAACCCAGAAAAACCTGTGGTACACTAGAAACTTCATCAGACAAGTGTTTAAGAAGCACAGTACAAATGTCACTACGTTAGTCTTATCTGAGGAATAGAAAGATCCTTCAATGATGATAAACATCTCTGAACTAGTCCATCCTAAAAGAGAGAGCACATTAACTCTCCTAATTAATTTAACGCAAATATTATAGTTATCTTATATTTATCATGACGAAAGGTGAAGTAAAGACACAGGTGAGGAGTGGAGACGGGTGTTAAACATAGAGTTTCACAACTGTAACAGAAGAGTTTACTCAGGTCCAGAGGATTTACCACTGTACTAGGAGTATTGCCACTGGACCAGGAGAATTAACACTAGACCAGGAGTTTCACTAATAGGCTAAGACTATTACCAGTGAACTTTTGCTTTACACACTAGACTAGTCTTTAGTGGGGACGGTGGAAACCTTACTATACTAGTCACCACTAAGGAAAAACCTGGAGACAATGTATCCTGGGAAGGTTCAAATCTGTGTTAGTAATAAATAAAAAAATGGCACACATAATAATGGTTCAAACATGTATATAATAGAAATAATAACAACTGCCCATTGGCAAATAAATATGTAGCTGCCATACTCCTTATGACATAGAGACATGGAGACTTGCTGAAACACTAAGAGACAACATCATCTGGGGACATTGTGGCATTCCAATAGATCTCCAATCAGAAGCATCTGTCATTCGGTCAGACCCATACAGCCATCGACGGGGGGTGCACAAACACACAGAGGGCCTTGTATCAAAAGACACGCGAAATGAAGAAGACTTGTGTTCTCAAAAGCATCTCAGGACAGCTTATTCAGTCCAGATGGGTGTCAGATCGACCCCCAGAAAGGTCCCTGCACAAACATTATTGTGTGCCTGCGAGCCCGGCCCTTGTCGGGCCTAGTGTCTGCGTACAACAGGCCAGCATTCTGACAAATTAGACCCAAGCCACAGGGGTGCACCGATCCCCTCGCCAGAACTCCGGCCTCTGGCCCCTCATCTTGACCAGCGGCTCCTGAGGGCCTTTTGTCAGTGGTCAGTGGCAGCTAACCAGTTACAATGTCCCTCCAGGAGTCCTGGTTGCCCGTCTCACAGCGGGGCCCCAGCTAGGCATGCAGAGGGCCGGGAGGGGGGCAGGGTGGCGTAGAGCCTGTTCCTGGGTTGTTGACACTGGGTCCTGACCCTGGCCAATGCGTCCTGTGTTTGGGTCAGGGCCGGTGCTTGGGGCCGGGATCTCCTGTGGAGAGCAGAGGGCTCAGGGTTGTATTCAACAGAGGCTAACTAGAGCCGAGACGCTGAGCGCTGACGGAGAAGATCCAGCGGGTCACTTGGGCCAGTCTAAAGCTGCTGTTCAGAGCACCGGAACTGACAGAAGTCCTGTTCGTTAGCGGAGGTGCATTTGTGTGAAAATTCCCAATTAGTGAGAATATGTCTCCAACAAGGGCTCATGTTTTAATTGTGTGAATTATGATCATTGGATTGATCAGAGTCATCCATGTACACTGCTCAAATAATTAAGGGAACAATTAAATCACACATCGGGTCTTTAAATATATAAGTTAAGCTAAATATAAGACTTAATAAACTCAAACATAAGTTCAAAATCTTTAAGGTGTATTGCGTAATTGGTTAAAAAATAAAATTACTTAACAACAAAAAACGAAATCACCAACCGATTGGTGAATCAAAGTAAACAATTCAGGTTAGATAAAAATGTTTTTTGCAGTTTTAACAGCTCTCTGATATTCTTTAAGTTCTGAGAAAATAATAAACTCATTAGCATGAAGCCAAGTTTCCGTCAGAAACATAATATTTCTGATCACAAGAAGTTAAAGCAGGCATGTCTTGTCTGCAAGCGATCTGGCCATGCGAAGAACCAGCTGGTCGAGGCTGAAGCAAGGCCCAGTGTGGTCCCCACTACCTCCTTAGGCTCTTAACCGCCAGGGTAGAGGAGGCTCGGCAGGTCGGGAATAGCTGTTGGACCAGGAACGTCAGGCCAGATTCACCGTCCTCTAAAAGTCAGTGGAACTGGACAACAGGAAGACGGTTCTGTTAGAAAGGCAAGCGTCGGTCCCTTAGGAGTGTGTCAGATAAGCCTTGAATCTCACCAGTACACTTCCTTGCTTTCATGTTGTTTTAGGACTTTCCTACGGGAATAAGCTCCTGATTGGCGACTCAGGACTGTAGGTATATTGAATAGGAAGGGAGGGAGACTTGTAGTTTGGTCTCCAAAGTCATGCTTAGACAGCAATGTTTCTACTGAGGCTCAGTTGTTGAAAATAACTCGACGATCATAGACTAGTAAATCAGAGGCACCTCGACAACGTATACAGAAAAACAAGGAAGAATAAAACATTGAGCAAACTTGTGTGAATTTCATCACAGCAACTCAATGTGACTCCGTAGTGTATGGCCCCACGTGCCTGTATGCTCTCACGACGATATCTGGGAAAACTCCTGATGACACAGCGGATGGAGTCCTGAGGGATCTCCTCCCAGACCGGGATCAGGGCATCAGTCAATGGCATCCATGCCTTCGTCATCCAGGAACTGCCGACACCCTCAGGCCACTTCTGGTGTTCTCTGGCAAATGTCAGAGGATGTCAGACCCTTGTGCCACTTTCATGGAATCCGAAACATTGGCAGGCCACAGGAGGTCATTTGGTAGTCCTCTGGCAGTGCTCCCCCTGTTCCTCCTTGCACTAGGGAGCAGATACCGGTCCTGTTGCTGGGTTGATGCCTTTCTACCGCCCTGTCCAGCTCTCCTTGTGTAACAGCCCGTCTCCTGGTATCTCCTCCATGCTCTTGAGAGAGTACTGGGAAACACAGTAAAACGTCTAGCGACGGCATCTATGGATGTGTCATCTTGGAGGAGCTTCCAGTAGTAACAAGGACACTTGCAAAACTTCAGAAGAATAATTTAAGTAGGTTAAAGAGAGAGCAATAGTCTGTGGCCACTGCAGACAAAAGCATCCCTTTTGTCTTGCTGTTTCCCACCAGGTGTCTGTCCCATAGCCCGGGGACACTTTACAACCAGGTGTCTGTCCCATAGCCCGGGGACACTTTACAACCAGGTGTCTGTTCCACAGCCCGAGGACACTTTACAACCAGGTGTCTGTCCCATAGCCCGGGGACACTTTACAACCAGGTGTCTGTCCCATTGCCCGGGGACACTTTACAACCAGGTGTCTGTTCCACAGCCAGAGGACATGTTTACAACCAGGTTTCTGTCCCTGGATGGGGGCATTTATTTTCATCTTCTTCTCCTCCCCTTGTGTACCACTACCCCCCACGACCGCCTTTCCGTTAGTTTCCCAGCATCAGAACCTCAAAGGGCCAAATTATGGATCAGCCGAGCTACATCCATCTCCATTCCCTTCCTCTCTCACTACAATAAGGGGCCAATTAACGTCAAGTTGGCCGTGTGCTGTTGTCCTGACCTGCCTGTAGATTAATGACCGGCTACCAGTTTCCCTCCCCAGGCCCATTTATCAAGCAACTAGGTCACCTTGTGATTAAATGTCCAGCCCAGGGGGCCCCCCGGGGCCACGGTCCCCAGCAAAAGGGTCCAATTGGATTTAATTGCTCCACTTGCTGGTGTGAGCAGAGAGAAAGGGTTGGGGAAGCCTCCATTGGCAGCTCCCGTTAGCCTGCACGGCGCCAAAGACCAGGCGTCCAGGCCCTCACACGTCCTCCGTAGAGCCCAGCGGCAGGCCAGTTTCCGTTTCACTGCTGGGAAACGCTGAAGCTGGGAGGGCTCTCACTCCTGCGGTTGGCTGGGATGACTTCCATTTTGTGCCAACAGGGACGGGTTTCTGATGGCGCCTGGAGACCATGAAGGTCTTGCAGCATTTCTTCCCTGGTTCTTCAGCCACTCATCGGCAGATTATTCAGTCAGGTGGTAGAACTCTCAGGCTGTTCCGCGTGTCCTCGTAGTTTTGGTTTATTCATCTCCACGTTTTGATTGCTTATTTTTCCCTCTGCCTCAGGACAGCGGCCAACTACTGACGTGCACACTCTACGCCAGCCACGCATTGTGTTTAAAAAGTCTGTTTCTTTAGCTGTGCTTACGTGGCCTGACTAAAGCAGCAGGACCCTTTAGCTGACCCTTTATTCAGAACAGCAGTCATCACATTCTTGAGTATTCTTGGGTACCAGTTTTGCAAGCCTGTATTGGCCAGTTACTCCCATTCTTTCTCTCAAGCGCTGTCATATCTGAGTGTTGATGAACCCCGAACTTCTGGTCTCCACACATTCAGTGGGGTCACAAGGACATTCTTAGAAGCCACTCAAACGTTTTTCTTGGCTGTGTGATTCAAGTTGTCGTGCTGAAACATGAATCTTTGCCTCAGTCTGAGGTCCAGCTTTCCTTAATGGATTCTTTATCATGAAAAACCTTTTTCTTCTAAGTTCTGTTTGGCAACTCCAGACGGCATGTCTTAGGCCTTTTACTTAGAAGAGACATTCAAGGACATTCTGGCCATTCCATTATAAAGGCTGGATTGATGAAGAGCTGCGGCGCTGGTTGTCCTTCTGGCAGGTTCTACCATCTCTGCAGAGAAACTCTGAAGCTCTGTAGCTCCCTGACCATGTCCCATGCTACTTAGTATGACTCTGTACCACCCTGACCATGTCCCATGCTACTTAGTATGACTCTACCTCCCTGACCATGTCCCATGCTACTTAGTATGACTCTGTACCACCCTGACCATGTCCCATGCTACTTAGTATGACTCTGTACCACCCTGACCATGTCCCATGCTACTTAGTATGACTCTGTACCACCCTGACCATGTCCCATGCTACTTAGTATGACTCTACCTCCCTGACCATGTACCATGCTACTTAGTATGACTCTACCTCCCTGACCATGTCCCATGCTACTTAGTATGACTCTACCTCCCTGACCATGTCCCATGCTACTTAGTATGACTCTGTACCACCCTGACCATGTCCCATGCTACTTAGTATGACTCTACCTCCCTGACCATGTCCCATGCTACTTAGTATGACTCTGTACCTCCCTGACCATGTCCCATGCTACTTAGTATGACTCTGTACCTCCCTGACCATGTCCCATGCTACTTAGTATGACCGTCTGGTCCAGGTGGTTTGACTGGGTGTCCAGTTCTAGGCGACTTGGAGTTTCCAAATGTCTTCTTAATTTCATAGACGTCTATCCCACTGGGCTCCTGGGAACAATTAATGCTTTAGCAATTATTTTATAAGCTTCCCTATTTCTATACCTTGACGCGATGTCTCAGAGGTCTGTAACACAACAAAATGTGCTGGTTGATAATACTTTGATCAGGATTTCACTTCCAAATCAAACATTAAACAATTTTTCACTCTGCCTGTAATAGGAGATATTCCACACAATGATATACCACTGCAGTATTTATGGGACTATTCAGTATACTACCTGACTGTTAGCTGTCCATCCACTGCCTGATGAAACGACCTTTCAGTTCAGCCGCCTATCCACTGCCTGAAAAAACGACCTGATCGTTCAGTGCAGCTCAATTGATTACTTCTAGTTCTACTGAAATGTGATTAGTGTGGGTAGGTTAGCACAGCCTGATGGAACACTTGATGACATTACAAGGCTCCGGGAAGCAGACTGCTCTAATAGAATTAGTGTCTCCAGACTTGCTCTCCGAGGGCCAGCTAAAGACATCGGCTATGCTGAACTACCAGGCCCTAATTGAGTTCTGTGTCAACAAGCTGAGTACATGTCTGGAGTGTGAAGGGAGTAGGGACCCCTACCGAGGTACACTCAATCAGCACACATCCGGGAATCTTCAGAATGAGGACAGTGATCCACCTCTGGTGTGAATGTCTGAGGTGAATTAGTGTTGAGACAGATACAGATTTGTCACCTGGCAGAGGAATAATGACTCAGTTGTATCTTACTGGCAATAGAAATAAACATTGCCTACATGTGAAGTGCATAAATATGTTGTGGAAAAGAAAACAAGTCTCCATGTATACCGCTGTGTGCGGAGTAGGACGGAGCCGAGAGGAGGTGCCAGGAGCACTGGTATCGATGGCATTTCAAAGGCAGTGGAGCACTGCGGACAGTCTGACCTCCGCCTGCCCTTCTATTCAGGGGCAACCCTTTGGGTGGGCAGCTGGACAAAAGGCGGTCGGGTCCGGCCCAAACCTCCAGGGCTCATTACGGAGTGGACCTGCCACAGAGGAGCCTGCTGTGAGGGCCCCCAGCTTCTGCTCCGCTGTGCCCTGACGCCCTCTCACCCGGGGGCCAAGGTCACTGGCCATCGCGGCCTTTGACCCCCCCACCATGTTTGGACACGTCTGGTGACAAAGCGCCTTTGGACCTAATCCAGCAGATTGTAATATTGGATCCGCAGTTTGGTTGGGGACAAGGAGGGGCTGGAGGGGGTTGTCATGGAAACATGCTCAGAGAACGACCACCATCACAGGCCTCACTGGCTTCCTTTGTGGGGGGGGTTTACATCAGGGATGATCCGGTATTACGGAGACCTTTCAGCCCTTCACCGCTCCGTTGGGATGGACCTGCTTGTGTTTCCCTCCTCCCAATGTCTTCACCATTCAGCCGGGCGCTTTGATGTCCAGGCAAACAAAAGGCAGCGATGCAACAATATTTATTTCTTCTGATATCTGTAATCTCATCCACATATTAGACAAAATGAACAATTCATGGTCAAACTAAGAAAAGGAGAGACAAGTACATCTGAATCTCAATACAAACTCTCAAACATTTAATACTTGAAGGGTATGTTATTTGAATGCTTTATTCAACAGAAACATGATCTTCCTTTTGCCCATCGATGAACAAGGGCAGACTTAAATTATTATGCAATTATTTGGGTAAATCTGCAACACATCCTTTGTTTCGTTAATCCTAATGTAATGTCACCTAACATAACATAATCCATCAAACTAGTGTCCCAGATCTATACAACCTCTACCCCTGAGACTGGGTTGAATCCCTCTGTCATTTCCTGGTTGCAAACCTTTTACATTGTTCACTCAATTTGTGTTTGTGAGAAAAAGCAAGAACTGAACCAAACACTATAACATCGTTCAAATCTTATATGTATATCATTTTGTAAGTGAGTAAGTGAAACTGTATGTGCTTGGTCATTTTATAATGCACATACAGTGGGTATGAGTTTTACCTCTTCAATTTCTACGTACAAAAAACTGAATGTCCTCAGAACGTTTTAAAACGTTACCTTACTGGATAGAGGAGAGTTGGTTTGAATACAAACTGCTGTTTCTACTATTCACCTAGCTTCAGGTAAAGAATCAGATCTAAAAGTTCTCCACATAAGGCAATGTTTCAAAAAGATTGTCATTTGAATTGTTGTAAAAAGGATGAATATACTTCTGTCAATGATAGAAAGCAGCGGTAAGGTCTTTTCTGAGGTTTCCTGTGGTAATTCCCCTCCATCGTCCTCAAGGGCTGGACAGCCTCCCGAAGCCCCAATCTGCAGCTGTTCTATCCCACCCAAATTTGGACTGTATTGACCTATGGCACCAACTAAACTCTGACCTCTCTCTGTCTGGAGTTTAGTGTGTGTGTGTATGTGTGTATAGGAAGGGAGGGTGTAGTGTCCAAGATCAGTGGTCTGTGCACTTTTCTGTTGTTCTGTTTGGCTTGGGGGGGTTGGAGTGGGGTCTCAATGTGACTCTCCTGTGAGTTCTCATTCACCACCGGGGTCGTGTGTCAGGGGTCAGGGGGGGATGGGAAGCCTCAGGCAGGTAGACACTCTCTTAATTGGTCCCTGGTGATGGTACTGGGTAAGGGGACGGTTAGGGGGTGATGGAAGGTCAACATCTCACAGGGGAGAGGTGGTCTGCAGGTTAGATTATTCTACTCCGTCTCTCCTGTCAGGGTGTGAGGTCATGCGGTGAAATGGCGCGAGGCACAACGAGTGGACGTGTCCTCAATGGAGGTCCCAGTGTCAGGCCGTGATGAATGTGTCCAGCCTGGAGGTGTGTGGTCAAACACCTGTCAGCGTGTGTGACAGAGGGAATGGGATTTAACTCTGAAATGCCGAATGATTGACTGCTTGGCTGACAGATAGATTTAGCAGCATGCTGAACCTCACTACAACCCGGCCACAGTATCAGCGTGATTGGACAGTCCTGATCACCACATGACCGAGACCAGGCAACACAGAAACCACTGAGCAATTCCCACCACGGAGGCCTTTAACTGCTCAGCTAAGCATTGTCAAGGGAGGGGTCATCCGGTCAGAAAGGCTGTAACCTGACGTAGTTGGACACCTACACCTAAAGTATCCTACATTCATAGATGGGAAGAAAACATTAATGTCCATGAGATTCTCCACTGCGCTGTTTGACCAATCAAAAATGTAGGAGTAAAGGTCGAGTCCCAAAACTCGGGTTTTCCCAAAAGTCCTTGCATCCACCTTGCCACTTTTCTTCTCCGTTTTCTCTGAACTTATTTTCAAAATAAAAGGTCACTGAGAAAAACGCATACATGTCAGGTATAAGTTGTGACGGTCCTTTTCTAACTTCCCCAATTGTGCACACAAGAAAAACGCATTGACTGGGTATAAATAAAAAAAATAATTGTAATTTAATAAAATAAAAATAAAAAAATGTAAGCTTATAAATTAAGCTGTGCAAGAGTTTTATTGTTATTTTTTTTTTAGTGTTGTTTAAAACCAAGAATAGTAAACAAAATAACAAAACGTCAATTTACTAACTTAGCACTTCTAAAATAAAAAAAATAAAAGGCTGTAATAATAACAATTTTAAACCATTAAAAACGTAAATAATTATTTCGAAATTGACAACACATTTGAACAATTTGTGAATCTTTGTATTTCTTGGAAGCTTGGGAATCTTCTGGAATTGTTACTAGTAAATAAAAAAATTATAATAGTTCTAGTGGCTTTGAAATTACAACCAGTAAGTAACTGGGAATAAATGTTAAAAAGACTTGCATAGTATGCCTTTGAATGAAACAAGGTCTTAACAGCAAATCCAGAGTCTGTTTATTTCAGTATAAATCCATCATCACAAACCCTCTTTAAGCCAAAGATACAGCATACCGATGTGTAAACCACACAGACTCAACCAACACAACTGATGCAGACAACTTCCATTATGTGCGTGTGTGCATTTCAGATAAAAGCCCAGGGTAAGTATTTCAGATCTGGAACTCTCCCCACAGTGCCATCCCATTGGTCAGTGTGTAAAGGGAACGTGCTGTATCTCACTGGTCAGACCGGTTTACGCAGCGATAGAGCCTGTCACCACATTATCCACCTATTAAAGCCCTGCCAGTATTTACCTACCTCTTTGTTAAAAGGAGAGCCATGTGTTGGGAGATGAAGGGCTCGGGTCCCTTGCCCTTTGATCCCTCGCCTGGCCACAGTCTGTTTGCCTTGAGACTGGAGATCTGGGGGACGTGACTACAGTTGTTCTGTTAGTGTCGATGCAAACATTCCTGAATACCAGGTCACAGTGGTGGGACACATGTGCTTCCCTTCTAGCAAAGGGCTGTCTCGGGCCGAAGGGGTGCAGAGGTCATCCATGCACCCGTGCTGCTGGACAATGGCAACTGTCAACCACCACAGTCCGTGTAAAAGCTGCCCAAGACACTGAGACAATATTTGAGGACGGTCAGAGACACCCTGGTCCAGTGAGAGGCGTGTGGAGGCCCGGAGAGGGGTCAGGGGACCAGACAAAGAGGTAGAGAGGACATTGCTGGACCTTTCAAAGGGAGATGACCAAAGCTGACAGACGAGATGAGCAAACAGGCCCAAGATGGAGAAAGTCAGCGAGACAGACCGGGAGAGAGATGATCACGGAGAGAGACAGACAGGGAGAGAGACGGACAGAGAGAGAGACATGTCAGGGACCATGAGATCACACCTTCTTGTCTCTATGTGACCAATCAGTTATTATATTAGATATTCACATTTATACATAACATGACACAATGACAGTATTATAATTCTTTCTTTACTTGAAAGTAAATTCAAGGTTGTCAGATATTTTCGGAATCTGCTAATTTCTTCCTAATTCTGTGAATTTTCTGTTCAATGCCATACATGTTCATCATTATTTACAGATGCATGTATTTGCTAAACCTACTGCAGACATTATTGATACAAAAATCACAGGATTTTAGATTCCTTGTTATGTTAAATATAACACAAGCTGAAGGGAAAGCAATGTGAAAGCACAAACACAATATTGACAGATTCTGAAAACCAACAGAAGCAAGGACAGGAAAAACAGATTCCGTACCACATACAAGGTATGATGTCATGGTTCTATGAGGAAAAGCTTCCCATTCATTCAATGAAAAGTTGCCTTAAAGCGCAACAGCTCCCGGTGAAACCAAGAAACACAACCGTCCACTTACGAATGCAAAGCCAATTAACAGCATCAGTGCCGTCTACATCACCTTGCGAATTCTTGGCATTGATCACTTCACCAGCCGAGCTGTCAACGCTGCATACAGAGGTGTCAACAGAGGCCAGGCAGAAAGCGATTGGGCTGGCGTAGATCTTATGTATTCACCCGTGTCCTCGTTGTTTGAGGTTTTAGAGCCTACTATGATAACATTCTTGCCAGTCAAGTAATGTCACCAGACTCTTTCCACGGAGGCCACACTATGCCACTTAGACAGTGAAAGCGTCCATTGGGGTCCCTCGTCCTGCTACAGAACCGCTCTGCAGCGAGAGGGTTGTGCCCACCCTCCCTTTCACCAACGTACACACTGATACAATACCATCCCGGCAACGGAGACGGAACCTGGCAACCCGGCCCCGCCTTAGCTGTTTGCCTAAAGGATGAGCCGGCTGAGCCCAGACCTCACCTGCCGGCCCCCGGGTTGCCATGAATGCAGGCTGTAATCCCCATAAGCACATGCAGACCCACAAACCCCATGCACAAGAAACACCAGGCCACCGCTCTCCTCAGGAAACACCAGGCCACCGCTCTCCACAAGAAACACCAGGTCACCGCTCTCCACAAGAAAGACCAGGGCCACTGCTCTGCACAAGAAACATCCAGGCCACCTTTCTCCTCAGGAAACACCAGGGCCACCTTTCTCCTCAGGAAACACCAGGGCCACCTTTCTCCTTAGGAAACACCAGGGCCACCGCTCTCCTCAGGAAACAGTTAGTGTGGCGATGGGTTTATCCATGGCAACTGCTTATCAAAAAAAAAAACTCCTTGTCATGTGACCCCCCTGCTGTTTCATCTGTTTTGTTTCTATATTACTATTTACCCTCTGTCCTAGACAGTGGGTGTGGAGATCATTTAATTCTACCAGTAAGTGCTGCTGTGGCTATTGAGGAATGAGATGCTGGCCTGTAGTGTGTGAATGGGAAGGAGGGATTAAGTCAGAAATAAAGATCAGCCACTGGTAATCCATTCAACTGTCATATCGCCGCAAGAAAGCACTGATTCATTTATGTCCTTTCCCCATCGTGAGACACTCAGGCCATTTTATGGATGTATCTTTCTTATCTTGCAGCTCATTGGAATAAATAATTAGGAGATAGATTATTTGTTAAGCACACACACCCATGCATATCCACAAACACACACCAAATTAAGATTCACAATGGAGCTGCTCTTATCTCTACAAGCTACTAAACCTTAAGAACTAACTGTAATTTATATTTTACTGAGATGTGTGTGTGCCAGGGAGGGGGGGTCTTTGACTCCTGTGACTTAGTTGATATCCCCATGGGCCCAATTCAGGGTTTAAAATGGACCCCACAGCGTAGTGGGACCCGGTGGACAACATCTAAGGACAACCACAAATGTTCCAGGGATTTCAAAGCTTTTATGGACACCTGTGAGATGAAGCACAGTAATACAATGTCAAACACTTCACAGTTCATGGTCTTGGACCCACACCTCTTCCAGTAAAGACAGACAGGAAAAACTCTCTCCAAAGACGTACAAGAACCGCTCTCTCCAACTAAGAGAGACAGACAGGAACACTCTCCCCAGTAGAGAGACAGACAGGAACACTCTCCCCAGTAGAGAGACAGACAGGAACACTCTCCCCAGTAGAGAGACAGACAGGAACACTCTCCCCAGTAGAGAGACAGACAGGAACACTCTCCCCAGTAGAGAGACAGACAGATAGGTAGGATCAGCTCTATCTAACCCAAGACAGACTGACAGAAACACAGACAGGAACCTGTCTCCCTCCTCTGACCGAGGGACAGACAGGAACACAAACGCTCACACGACCTAAGCTGCCAAAACCAGTCAACCTCTGTCCCCGACCCCCCGACATCACAGCAACAAAATACAGGGGAGTAGTACGAGCAAAGAGAGGCGGTTAAAATAGAACAAGACTCGTCTTTCGGGATGAGAAACGCTGCTTTGCGAGGGCCTGCTAAGGAGGCTCATCTGACAGGTCTTCACGTCCACAGCCCCTTTGTGTCGGGGTCATGAGGGGGAACACGGACCGGCCCGCCGGGTCTCTGTGGGCCCGAGTATGAGTCAACGTGGCCGTATAGGGTGTCCTCCCTCTGCTTTGTGTTATCTGATAGCACAAAGGCTTTGTCGGCTGGAGGTACCCCCCCCAACACCCCTGTTCTTCTGGGAGCATCTGCAGAGTCATTAGACACATTTAGATGTCTTTTTTTATGATTATCTTTACAAATGGGGTATATAACGGGCACCCCCAAACAATGAAAAACCACCAGTTGCCCCTCAGGTGCTAACAGCAAGAAGGATTCCCCCTTCTGCCCCCCACCACCTCATGGTTGCCCCCTGGCAACATGGAGATGCGATTACAACCAGGGCCTTGTGAAGGGGACTGGACACTGACGGGGGACTTCTAGCCCTCTGTAATTAATCAGCCTCCCAGACTTTACAACAGCCCTCTGAATGCCCCTAGCCTGCTCCTGCCCCCCCTTCTTACACTCCCCCCAAATCTCCCCTCCCCCCGCAACACCCTCACTAGCCTCCCCCCAACACCCT
>JACXGK010012165.1:0-14771 GCA_016801125.1 Novumbra hubbsi
AGGGAGACAGAGGGACAGAGGGAGACAGAGGGAAACAAAGGGACAGAGGAAGACTGAGGGACAGAGGGAGACAGAGGGACAGAGGGAGACAGAGGGAAAGAGAGAGACAGAGGGAGACAAAGAGAGACAGGGGGAGACAGAGGGACACAGAGGGATGTAGAGAGAGACAGAGGGACAGAGGGAGCGGGATGTAGAGAGAGACAAGGCAACAAAGAGAGACAGTGGGAGACCAAGAGCCGGGGGAGTTAAGTGATAAAGTGGGAGATTGTGGGACAGAGGGAGACAGGGTTGACAGGGGGACAATGAGGGAGACCAATGGACACAGGGGGAGACGGAGGGAGACAAATGGACACAGATGGAGACAAATGGGTGACCCGGAGAGATAAAGTACATATGCAAAGAAAGATAAAGAAAGATAAAAGAAAAAGTGAAAAGGCTAAAGTTGTTACCCAGAGCAGGCAGACTGATTTAAAAAGTCAGACTTTTTTCTACCTTTCAAATGTTTTTTCAAATCCACAGTTGGTAGATGGTTTATGATTGTTAAATAAAATGAAGGTCAAAACAGCACAGCCTGCCTTAAAGTTGTTAACTGGTCCCTAAGCTTGGGGCCAAACTCCCCGCCACAGGGGTCAGTGTATGTCAGGATCCAGGTCACCGAGGTCCCATGCTTATGAACATTCTACTGTCTGGCAGAGGTGGAGGACAACTACGTCCTGTACACCCCTTCCTAATGTCTTCATTCTCCACCCCTGAACAACTCCCACCCCTTCTCCTGGGACAGTTCTGCCAGGACCCGAGGAGGCATTGTGTGTGTGTGTGTGGTACAGCAGTGGCCCCCAGCATCTGGATCAGGGGGTTAGTCTAACACAACAAAGTCACCAAGCCCCCCTCTCCCGCCCTAACCCCACTGGACACCCCCTGGCCATATTCCTGGTCCCTAGCTTCTTTAAACGGGCCAGTTTGACCCAGCCCAGACACATGGAGGCGTACCGCGGTACTGTGATTAATTACAGGGTTATAAACGTGCTGACATCACCACAGTGCATCCAGCCTGCTAGGCCAGCACAAACACGCACACAGAAACACAATCAAAGAAACACACAGACACACACACACACACCTTGCCTGTTACGTAAGGGAGAGGCCAGCTGTGCTGTGCTTTAAAACATCAGGTGGTCTCTAGGTTGCCTCCTATGGTTTGAGAATATTCTGGCTTGAAACATCTGTATAATGGAACATCCGTGTGGCATGGTTGAACTAGATGACATTTACAAGTGGCTGGTGGGCATAAACTACCTGAAATATAATTTTTTCCTTTTCCTCAATGTGATTCGTGTTACTTTGAATCCAACGACACGGATAATCAGGATAATCACTGCTGATTCATGGGTTCAGGGGAATTGATCGAAAACAAATTGACCACAGTTCATTTTAAATGTCCCCTAATCAACCTGAAATGGATGACCAGTTCAAACGCTGCCGTTCTCACGTTCAGCGCCGGCAATGAGCCGGGTCAGGCCCGCCCGAACCCGGTTAAGCCGGCCTGGGGTGCCATGGAAACCGCCGCAGCCGCGCCCGGTCTCTTGGGATTAAAATGCTCTTATTGTTATTTGTGTCATTACCAGCCGAGAAGCCTTCCCCTCTCACATTAAACACACGGCGATTAACCTTGTGCTCAGGACATGAGCAGCGCAGCCATGCCTGCTACTGCATTGAGTACAGTTAACAAGGGGTCTTGGAGGACGACACTACCTCGAACCCTACAATAGATGGAACTACAGCGCTGTGTTGATAGATATGGTACAGGACAACAACGTCTGTACAACACCCTGTGCTGGGGGGTGGGGGGCATCTGGGGGGTGGGGGGCATCTGTTCAACTGCTGGAGTGCATTTTGGTCGATCGATAGCGCTATCAAGCAGTTTACCTAACCTGTCTGTCTCTCGTCTCTCCGTCTGTTTACGCGTCTGTCTTTTGGGCTTCTCTCCGCGCGTGCTCACGGCTCATGGTACTCCGACGGGGCCGAGCGGCCATACCTGGAGACCGCGCTGCAGCGGTTTTACCGTATGTTTCAAGGCTGTGTTTTGCCTATTGTTGTTTGGCGAGGATCCCTGCTACGCTAGCTCTGACATGGAGGCTTTTACTGACGCGAGGGGGAGCAGTGGTGGATGATGGCCTGTTCAGTTTGGCCTGTTTATGGCGCTCGCCTTCCCAAGATCAGCTGTTAGGGGTGCCATTGGTTACTGTTCGGGCCCCTGCGTGTAACGTGATTGGTGCTTTGGCCTGGGGTGTGGTGAGACTTTGGTATGATTTCCTGTTAAAGATGCTGGAGAGGGAACCCAGGGCAAGTGGGAGCGGTCGCCTAGAGAGGAGGATTCGGGGATTTGTCACTGGACCTCCAGACACGCACTCGCACAAATACACACACACACACACACAGTGGCGAGGGGGTTAAGCTGGCGAGAGTGTCAGAGGGTACACACGGCCGGCTTTAGTGCATTTTGTTGTAATGGCGTCCCAGTTGCCTTGTCAGAAATCAATTCTAACTGGGAGCCGGCAAGCACAGGGAGGTCAAGGCTTCAGCTGCCTAAATATTTTATCTCAGGAACACGTCTGGAGCTTTTAAAGATGTGCACTGCCCTCTTTTCTCCCTGCCACACACACACACACGCACACACACTGTCGAACACAAACAGGCTCGGACGACACTGCCTTTGTGTCCTGGCCTGGGTCAGGGACGGGTTGGAATCAATTATAATCAATTATTAAGAGCGCTGGGATCTATGCGAGGCGAACGTTGGGCCGATGGGTGCTGGGGTACATCGCTCGCAGTCCACTTTTATTTATTTTATTACTGCCTACCATGGACAAGTCTTAACCTTGTGTTGCTCTTCACAGAGGACTGCTACATCAATATATTTGATCTGTGCATGTGTGAGTGCTCTGATTGTCTTCTCTGGGTTACCATGTTATCTTAGCTTCCTTGGCCTCTGGAATAACTTCATCTGAGCCCCGAGGAGTTTGTGGACAGAGAGAAAGGCAAGGAAAGAGGCAATGAGATGAATGGAGGAATGAATGAAAGGAAGAGGAGCGCGAAGTGAGAGACCTTGGCTGGAGAGAGTCCAGTAGCGAGGAGAGAGGAATAGTTAGATTGACCCGAACAAGAGATACAGAAACTATGTTTTAAAATATATAAATAAACATCTCAAGCAGTAAAGATAATACAATGTGATCATTTATCCCCTCTAACACCTTGGTAGGAAAAGCAAATCTCAGAGTGTGATGTGTGTGTGTGTGTGATGAACGCGCTGTGATTTTGCCTCTGTGCGTCGCGAGGCGTGATGACCGGGGTTCAGCGTTACCCGGGCTGGACAGGTGTGTGCCCAGAACCAATCAATGACGTGGACTGAAGTGTGATCACGGAGGGGGAGAACGACACGCAAAACAATCCCTCCCCAACGCCCCCGTGGTCGATGGGCCCCTGGGCTTGTCTGAAGAGGCGTCACATCTGAGGAGCATGCTATTCCAACCTGATGAGCAATCTGCCTCTTTGAGAATACCTTCATCCCAATCAATAAGGCTTTTAACTGGGGACTCCTCCTTGGCTCACCAATGTCCGTACCACACTCCCCTGGTGTGTGTGTGTGTGTGTGTGTGAGAGAGAATAGCTGTACTGGGTATTCTCTGTCAGTCAGTTAGTCCTTGGCTATCACAGGAGAACACTGAATTAATCTGCGATCTCCCCCATTCAACGAGTCCCCTGAGGTTGGCTAATTAACCTAATAAAAACACTAATAGAACCATTTCCAAAGGTAAATTTAATTTACTTGTCAGCGTTGTACATCAATAGGAATGAGTAGCTCGGGCACTTAGTCGTCTTTGTTAGCTACCAGGCCGGCGTTAGTTGACAGTGAAGTAAATAGAGGCCTCATGACTCCTGTCACCAGTCACCGAGGATCCGCGATAAGAGGGAGGTGGCAGGAAAGAGGAGGACCAGGACGAGGCATTAGCTTCATATTTTCCTGAAACGACAAGGGGCACGTTTTCCTTTCCGAGGGCGCCTGCGTCCGTCCCAGCCCTCCCCCCGTCCCCCCGCCCTCCCCCCGTCTCCGACGGCACGGCGTGACCTGTTAATAGAGCCGGCTAATGTTTTAATAAAGTAGGCTTGATTAAGAAGATTGCCACCCTTTTGATTCTAATGGGAGTTTAAACAAACGCAGTGCAAATGGAATAATCATAAAAGCCTGGAGAGAATGGAGCAGGGGGTGTGGGAGTGGAGGGAGCCGTCCCTATCGTTTACGTCTCCCCTCTCTGTCGCCCATTAAGTCTCCTCTCCTTACTGCCTCTCCCTATGGCAGGGTAATGACTGACAATCACCGCCGAGAGAATCTCTATTAAGAGCCCCGGGCCTCGCATCTTAAAGCCAAATTAAAACACACGGGAGGCAGTGTACTCTGCCGCTGTTGTAGATCTATAGGCATATAACAAGTCCTCAATAGCTTGTTTGTTTATTTTTGGGGTGCTGGACGTGTCGAGGCCCGTAGAAGTGGGCCCCTGAGAGTGGAGCATCGATATGCAGCGTGCTGGATGTGTTCGGGAGTTCGGTGTAGGCGTGGGTCATTGTGGGTCGGCCTAACTCCGCGGGGCGTCTCCTTTCTACGTATCCCTGTTGACTCTGATTGGTCACTCGGTAAGTCAGTCAACAACAGACGGCACCCTGCTGTGTCTCTCAGAGTCCCGTGGCTGTACTTTCCATAGGTGTAAGCCTGGAGTAAGCCTGGAGTAAGCCTGGAGTCCACAGACACATCACACACAATGTATATGTCGCTGTGCCCAATCAATTTCACTTCCCTAGTTGTCCCTAGTTTGTTGTTAGGTCCTTATTGTATATATTTGCTGTGTTTATATATAATGTTGTCTTGCGCTGCAGTCAGTGGGAAGGGAAGAATCGTGTCATCTATGTTGCTGTCCATAAGTGAAAAGGTACATACTGAACTACAACAATCAACTGCACAAATCCATTGCTTTTTTCACTCCAGAGGGGGGGGAGCCAAATTCACACCATAAGAGAAAGACACGTTCTCTTCTAATGTGTGCTTCTAACTCTCTACTCTCTTTTTAGACCTTTATCACTATGCACTGGGGATTTGTATTTGCAATATGTCGAAATTAGCCATGTAGCTTATCGGAAGGTATGGTGGAGTCAGTGCTGTATGTCTAACACCACTCATTCTGTTACACAAGTGCATAGTGTGTTAACTTTTGCAGCCTTTAAATCAGACAGCAGGAACTCATGAGAATCATGACTGATTCCAAGCCATATCACATATCATCTGCCCTAAGAGTCGTTGAGTCTCAGATTCGGTCCCCTGAGTTATACAATTGAATGCTGTAACATTGACAATGTTGCCAATATTCACTGGTAAAATATATCGAAGAAGAACTGTGTGGATTATCGGACTACAATATGAAATGTTTAGGTTACTTTGGACACTAAAGTGGCATTCTGAAGGGCGTGGTGTTCTGGAGGGTGTGGTGTTCTGGAGGGCGTGGCATCCTGGAGGGTGTGGTGTTTTGGAGGGCGTGGCGTTCTGGAGGGGGTGGCCTTCTGGAGGGCGTGGCGTCCTGGAGGGCGTGGTGTTCTGGAGGGCGTGGCGTTCTGGAGGGCGTGGCGTTCTGGAGGGCGTGGTGTTCTGGAGGGCGTGGCGTTCTGGAGGGCGTGGCATTCTGGAGGGCCTTAGTGTGACCATGCTGTTAGCCGCCACGCTGTTTGCCGCCGCACAGACCGCGGAGGCTTGAGTGAGCCGTCTGCGCCTTCCTCTATACCTCGTCTGGGAACAGGGAAGGGTGATCAGCCTGCAGCCTGGAGAGCTGCTCCCATGGCCTGGGCATCCAGAGAGGTCCCCTTCCTCTGCCCAGCTGAGACGGCAGAACTCTTCCTGCTGCTCGGGGGTCTTCCAGCTGAGGGAAGCCCTCGGACACAACTTTCTCCCTTCCGTTTACACGTGTGAAATGGAGGAACCCTTCTACCTGGGCCTACCTGGGCCCCACGCACCAGAGGAGCAGAGGAAGAGGAGTCCCCAATAAAATGGTGGCGGGAACCAGAGAACAGAGAAGGCCACAGACTTTGTGTCCTCGTCATCCACCACCTCCATCGATCTGGGTCAGCGAAGAGAAAACCCTGATGCGCCCTCTACCACATCCACATCCTCAGACTGGTCACAGTGGTCCTGTTACACTGCTTATGTGGGCACACTACTTCCCCCACTCTAAACACGCTCAATGTCTATGTGGTCCTGCTGACACTCTTTCATCTCATTTGATAACAGGAGAGAAGAGAAACAAGTCATAACATTGTTTTTAAATGATTGAGGAAGGAATCTACACAAAGCCCCCGTTAACAACTGGATTTGTTTAGGCATGGTTGGTATACTCCTAAAGGCCAAGTGTACTTTTTCAGATGAACTACTACACAACAATATATGATATACTTGCTTGGTATGTTTACTGTATAAAAACATCTAACACAGTAAAGACTGTAGCTATTCCCCAAACATCTCACCTGAGGGACGACTTGCATTGAATAGTGTTGACTGGTTGGAGATCTGATCCTGTGTTTGTTCCAGCATTTTCCGTATCTGAGTTACACCCTCTGCTCAATCCACTGGCTTCCAGAGGAAACTCGCTCTCGCTACAAGGCCACGCTGAATCAGGCAATGCTCAAACCCTACATGGCAGAAGAAGAGCTCAGGTGGAGGAAATGGAGATTATATGATCATGCCTATTTGGTAGATGCAACTCCATCTAGCCTACTAATTTCAATAAGAATAATTAGTTATTTTACAAAGTCTGCAAGAGTGCTAACTGTCACACATAATTCTTATTGTAAACATGAATTAGTGTAGTGAAAATATAATCCAAATGTGAAATTGGCAAAACGAAGGGTGAAACACCTCCACTAAAAAATGGCGGCACAAAGATTTCTGACACCCCGTCAAACATGTAGGTCTACTGCCATTCGAAATATTTCCCGCTGCTTGTGTCGTTAAAATAGAGGCGTCAGTGTTCTCGATTTGTCATGCTCTGCCCACGAAGGCTTTGTAATGTACAATATGTCTATGTGTATTGTACAATAGTAATTCCCTTGTAGTTGCTGTATAATAACCTCTTTGTAACTTAGTTCAAAGTGTCTCACTAATGTTGGCTCCCTGGACAGCACACAAGGAGATATATCTTAGCCATTATACAGTAGGTACACTAATCCTGCTGTGTAAATGTACCATACCACCGTTGCCTATTTGCCCTGGACAAGGCTGTTCCTGCTCAGATTAATACGGCCTATTTATAAGGAATGTTAACTAACAATTTAATGCTTTGTGGGCAGCAGCTCAGCTGATTAAATAATAATTATAGTTTGTTCCTGTGGAGTGGGTTTTGGAGGCTCCAGCAGAATGCAAAGTGAGTGAAGAGATGAGCTTCGGTCCTGAGCTGTAGATACTGTTGGGTGTTCTCCATCTCGAGGCTCTAGGCTACGTTCAATGTACTGACACCAAACGTCTGCATTTCAGTTTTACATGACAATGACTATTTCTGTTTGTGGTTGACAAGGCTTACATGTTTGTATTGTTGCAAACCAACTGTTGTAATATAGATATGTAATATTATTGGGTGGCAGTAGTTTGTAAAACTTTTATGCGCACATATTAAGACATTAAAATGCACTACACATACATTCTTTACACACTCTTTGCAAAAACACACACCTTCATGGCCCACATTATTATTAAATGCCATTTTATTCAATCTGAAACACTTTTCTCATACTGCCAGAATACGGTCCTAATCAATATTTTTTATTTAGTAGCAACAGTTTAACCAAGCGAGGGAAGGTCATTTTGCCAATTATCTGTCTCACACACGTCTGTGAACTGACTGCTGAGTGCCTTCCTGGGCCCCATTCACCTACAACGGCCTGGAGAACACAAACTTAGGTACACAATCGCATGCATATAATGTATACAAGAATGTGTACAATCAGAGGCAAGCATGTCAAGGCTCTCTCTGTGATCCTGACCTCAATGGGAAACCTTGATGATGTGGGAAAGTGAAGCATCAGAGCTGTAGTCGTGGAAGTTTCTACAAAGGCACTGAAGTTCCTCTATTCACTTCATCCGTTGGGGCTGTGTCATAGGCACGTTGAATGGCGTTGATCAAGGACAAGTACATCGATTTTGTGTTAGTCTACTGTAGGATTTCTCACTACTGGCCAAACCTATGTACTTGTCTTTGTTAGACAACGCCATTCACCGTTCCCGTGGAAGACTGTATGGGAGCTGACATGGTTCTATGGAACCTTGCATGGCCCAAGCTCTTCTGCGGCGACCTCATTTCCCCATATGATCAATATTTCCATTTGAGGCCTTGATACAATGCACGGGGACAGACACACTGAGAAACAAGAGAGTGGGAAAAGAATGCAAGTGAAAAAGCGACAGATCGTTAAAGATGGCGAAGGAGAGAGATGGAGGACCACAGCTTCTCTGCATGTTCTCTGGAGACTGCACGCGTCTTTCATACGTCCCACTGGAGTTGGGAGGAGCACAGGGGGGCGGTTACAGGGGGGCAGTAATCTCCTGTGTGTCTCTGCCATCTCTGGGCCTTCCCATTGCCTGCTGCCGGTATTCCAATTGGCATGGGGGTAGATAAATCTGGACACATCCCATGGAGAGGGAAAGAGAGAGAGACAGAGAGAGCAGGAGACAGGGAGAGAGAGAGACAGGGAGAGAGAGACAGGGCGAGAGAGAGACAGGGAGAGACAAAGACAGGGAGAGAGAGAGACAGGGAGAGAGAAAGATAGAAGAGGTCATCGAGAGAGAGACAGGGAGTGCCAGGGAGAGAGAGATGGTCATGGAGATACAGAAAGACAGATGGTCAGGAAGAGACAGAGAGATAGAGGATCAGGAAGAGAGAGACAGGGAAAGAGAAAGATAGAGGAGGTCATTGAGGGAGAGAGAGAGAAAGTCATGGAGATACAGAAAGACAGATGGTCAGGAGGAGACAGAGGAAGAGAGATAGAGGGTCAGGAAGAGACAGAAAAGAGATAGAGGGTCAGGAAGAGACAGAGGGAGAGAGATAAAGGGTCTGGAAGAGACAGAAAAGAGATAGAGGGTCAGGAAGAGAAAGAGTGAGGGAGATAAATGGTCAGGAAGAGACAGAGGGAGAGAGATAGAGGGTCAGGAAGAGACAGAGGGAGAGAAATAGAGGGTCTGGAAGAGACAGAAAATAGATAGAGGGTCAGGAAGTGACAGAGGGAGAGAGATAGAGGGTCTAGAAAAGACAGAAAAGAGATAGAGGGAGACAGATAGAGGGTCAGGAAGAGACAGAGGGAGAGAGATAGAGGGTCTGGAAGAGACAGAAGAGAGATAGAGGGTCAGGAGGAGACAGAGGAAGAGAGATAGAGGGTCTGGAAGAGACAGAAAAGAGATAGGGGGTCAGGAAGAGACAGAAAAGAGATAGAGGCTCAGGAAGAGACAGAAAAGAGATAGAGGGTCAGGAAGAGGGAGAGAAATAGAGGGTCAGGAATAGACAGAAAAGAGATAGAGGGTCAGGAAGAGACAGAGGGAGAGAGATAGAGGGTCAGGAAGAGACAGAAAAGAGATAGAGGGTCAGGAAGAGACAGAGGGAATGAGATAGAGTCAGAAAGTGACTCCATCTCCAGAGCCCAGACTTGATCCTGATTGAACATCTTTGGAGAATTCTGAAAATGGACTGCACCGATGCTCCCTATTCAACCTGATGGAGGTTGAGAAGTCCAGCAAAGAAGAATAGGAGAAACTGCCCAAAATATATGGGGTGCTAAGCTTGTAGCATCATACTCAAAATTACTTGAGGCTGTAATTGCTGCCAAATGTGCTTCAACTTAGTATTGAGCAAAGGCTCAGAATACTAATGTACATGTTTATGTATTTTTTAGCAATTTTTGCAAATCCATTAAAAATATCAAACAAACGTTTTTCACTTTGACATTATAGTGTGTGTAGAATCTTGAGTGAAAAAAAACATTGAGTCAATTTTTTATAATAAGGCTGAAACATTATAAATCTTGTAAAAGGTGAAGGGCTGGGAATGCACTGTACACTTAGGCAAAATAAGCTGCTTTTCAACAACCTTATGTAGTTACATTATTTTGGATGTCTGATTCCTTGGCCTATGTTTGCAATGACATGAGAAAGAGCATTTAATTTGTATTTACATCACATGTCATTGTCTTACATGTGTTTAATATTCTGTATAAATAGCTTGCATGAATGGACTGCCAGTTTGTGTTCCTACTGTTAGACAAAGATAGCTGCCGGCTGGGATTTCTGCCATTCAGGGGTAGACGGCATCCTCTTGAGAACATTGTAATTACTCATTAAACAACATCATGTGATTTAGGTAGGGTTGCAACATTCGGGTAAATTGCTCATATTTTCTAAATACTTTCTAAAAACACGATTGAGTTTTGGGAAAGTTACCACCATTGTAACCATGTGTTTCAGGATACTGCAATAGGGTATAGCCGATACTGCACTGGGGTATAACTAATTTAGTGTAGTACACAGGACTGAAAATAAACAAATTCAATCACTGTGTTTACGTCTTTACTAAAGTCACAGGTGACATATTAATACATACTTCTAACAAACTACAAACTGTGAAACTGTACATTTCAGTGACTCAAATATGACTACCCATTTTGAATAATGACTTCACAATTACTTCAGATTAATTCATGTGTATATGTATGTACAGTGGAGAGAACAAGTATTTGATACACTGCAGATTTTGCAGGTTTTCCTACTTACAAAGCATGTAGAGGTCTGTAATTTTTATCATAGGTACACTTGAACTGTGAGAGACGGAATCTAAAACACAAATTCAGAAAATCACATTGTATGATTTTTAAGTAATTAATTTGCATTTTATTGCATGACATAAGTATTTTGATACATCAGAAAAGCAGAATAAAATTTTTGTTTGCAATTACAGAGATTATACGTTTCCTGTAGTTCTTGAACAGGTTTGCACACACTGCAGCAGGGATTTTGGCCCACTCCTCCAGACCTTCTCCAGATCCTTCAGGTTTTGGGGCTGTCGCTGGGCAATACGGTTTTCAGCTCCCTCCAAAGATTTTCTATTGGGTTCAGGTCTGGAGACTGACTAGGCCACTCCTGGACCTTGAGATGCTTCTTACGGAGCCACTCCTTATTTGCCTTGGCTGTGTGTTTTGGGTAGTTGTCATGCTGGAAGACCCAGCCACGACCCATCTTCAATGCTCTTACTGAGGGAAGGAGGTTGTTGACCAAGATCTCGCGATACATGGCCCCATCCATCCTCCCCTCAATGCAGTGCAGTCGTCATGTCCCCTTTGCAGGAAAGCTTCCCCAAAGAATGATGTTTCCACCTCCATGCTTCATGTTTGGGATGGTGTTCTTGGGGTTGTACTCATCCTTCTTCTTCCTCCAAACACGGCGGGTGGAGTTTAGACCAACAAGCTCTATTTTTGTCTCATCAGACCACATGACCTTCTTCCATTCCTCCTCTGGATCATTCAGATGGTCATTGGCAAACTTCAGATGGGCCTGGACATGCGCTGGCTTGAGCAGGGGGACCTCGCGTGCGCTGCAGGATTTTAATCCATGACGGCGTAGTGTGTTACTAATGGTTTTCTTTGAGACTGTGGTCCCAGCTCTCTTCAGGTCATTGACCAGGTCCTGCCGTGTAGTTCTGGGCCCTCACCTTCCTCATGATCATTGATGCCCCAAAAGGTGAGATCTTGCATGGAGCCCCAGACCAAGGGTGATTGACCGTCATCTTGAATGCTTTCCATTTTCTAATGATAACGCCAACAGTTGTTGCCTTCTCACCAAGCTGCTTGCCTATTGTCCTGTAGCCCATCCCAGCCTTGTGCAGGTCTACAATTTTATCCCTGATGTCCTTACGCAGCGGTAGGTGTCTGTTTGATTGAACATGTGGACTTTTCTACAGGTAACGGGTTCAAACAGGTGCAGTTAATACAGGTATTGAGTGGAGAAGAGGAGGGCTTCTTAAAGCCGTAATTCTTACTAGTTGGTAGGTGATCAAATACTAATGTCATGCCATAAAATACAAATTAATTAATTTATTATATTCTGTAATTTTTATCATAGGTACACTTCAACTGTGAGAGACGGAATCTAAAACAGAATATAAAATGCAAATTAATTACTTAAAAATCATACAATGTGATTTTCTGGATTTTTGTTTTAGACTCCGTCTCTCACAGTTGAAGTGTACCTATAATAAACATTACAGACAAATCGGCCGTGTATCAAATACTTGTTCTCCCCACTGTACATATCATCCAAACAAATGACTTTACTTCTTTCCGGTTCCTAGGACTTTTGCACATACTGTATATATATGTGTTATTAAAGGTTCCCAGTAATGACATCAAATGTACAGATTTACGGACTAGGTACTTTTAGCTGTAATGTTCCTTAGTGTTTGTCCGTAAATCAATCTGTTATGTGTGTCTGTTTTAGGGTCTATTTTTTAGGGTGTTTGCTTGCGTTTGTGTGTGTGTGGGGGTTTTGTGTCAGTTTGTGGTTGTGTGTGTGTGCAGGTTGGCAACAGGGGTAAATTGAAGCATTTGTGTGTGTGTATGTGCGTGCGTGCATGTGTGTGCGTGTGTGTGTGTGTGGTTGGCGACAGCCACATGGAGTCACTGTGAGGCTTGGCAGAGCTTCTGCTCCTCTCATTCTCTCATTAGAGAAACAGACTCCAGCCATCACACTCCATAGCAGCAGGGCCCCATTTACATAGTAATGATACCACACACACACACACACACACACACACAGCACTACTGACTACATCCTTACTGAACAGAGGTACAAGGGATAAGTCTGTTGTTATTATGATTGCATGGTGAGAAATGCTTCATATTGTTATTGACGGTGTTATTAATACTAGAATAATTTGATTTAGGGAGTCCTGGTAAATGTAACAGCGGTATGGGTGTTGCACTGAGAGAGCAAGTGTGTGTGTGTGTGTGTGTGTGTGTGGCTGCAGCCGTTCTCCTCTGGTATACATCGCAATGACCTCTCTCTCACTGCTCCGAAGCCATGCTGTGAATTCCATCTAGCCAGAAAAACAACTGGAGATTGTTATGCAAATGAATATGTGGTGGGTATTCTACGAAAATGTGGATGTTTGTGTGTGTGGAGACAGATAGAGAGAAAAAGAAATAGATATGGTATGGATAGATACAAATATAGATACATGGATATATAGAGTATGTAGACACAAAGGTTGGCCTGTACCCAAAACTAGTAGGTCTCAGGAAAATACAGAACATAGTATAAATGTAAATATATGATAGACAAATTGATAGTGGATGTTATGTTATGTTAGGCTGCATTACAACGTACTACTATAATTGACAATATTGTAAATACAATTTACAACAACATATGTTATGTTATAAATGTAATTTAGGTTAGGATTTAAGTATAGGCATTTAGTACAGGGGTCAGGTTTGAAGTTTTAGGATTACAATACTGAGGTCAGGGTTAAGGTTAGGATTATAGTTAGGCATCACTGTGCTGTGGTTAGGGTTAAGGTTAGGATTATAGTTAGGCATCACTGTGCTGAGGTCAGGGTTAAGGTTAGGATTATAGTTAGGCATCACTGTGCTGTGGTCAGGGTTAAGGTTAGGATTATAGTTTGGCATCACTGTGCTGTGGTTAGGGTTAGGGTTAAGATTATAGTTAGGCATCACTGCTGTGGTCAGGGTTAAGGTTAGGATTATAGTTAGGCATCACTGCTGTGGTCAGGGTTAAGGTTAAGATTGAGGTTACCTGTCACCGTACTGAGTTTAGGATTAAGGTTAGGCATCCCATTACACAGGTCAGGGTTAGGGTTAGGGTTAGGGTTAGGATGAGTCAGGGTCAAGGTCAGGGTTAAGGTCAGGACTAAGGCTGGGCTACACAATGCTGAGGTTAGGGTCAAGGTTAAAACCAGCCTGTTCAGAATTAGGAACATATTTCAAAGCACAGACCCATACAGAGTCTGCAATGTATACAGTAACATGAGTACACACGCACACCGCAACATATACTGTATAACGTATACAACATATATAGCACAATCAGTACACAAACACACACACACTGGCATGTATACAGTACCATCAGTACACACACACACTGGCATGTATACAGTACCATCAGTACACACACCACAACATATTAAGCACAATCAGTACAAACACAGACTCACACTGCAACGTATACAGCACAATCAGTACACACACACACACACACACACGGCAACGTATACAGCACAATCAGTACACACACACAGACTCACACTGCAACATATACAGCACAATCAGTAGACACACACAGACTGCAACGTATACAGTACAATCAGTACACACACACAGACTGCAACGTATACAGTACAATCAGTAGACACACACAGACTGCAACGTATACAGTACAATCAGTACACACACACAGACTGCAACGTATACAGTACAATCAGTAGACACACACAGACTGCAACGTATACAGTACAATCAGTACACACACAGACTGCAACGTATACAGTACAATCAGTAGACACACACAGACTGCAACGTATACAGTACAATCAGTACACACACACAGACTGCAACGTATACAGTACAATCAGTACACACACACAGACTCACACTGCAACGTATACAGTACAATCAGTACACAC